>JAOXNR010046149.1:0-18741 GCA_028571225.1 Parsonsia alboflavescens | reverse complement strand
CGAGCCGAGCTCGAGCCTGACTCTTTAGGCTCTTGAGAGCTCGAGCCCGAATAAGAGCTTGTCAGAATATAAACGAGCCGAGCTTGAGCCTAGTATATTCGGGCTCGGCTTGGCTCGTTTACACCCCTAGGCGGACCCAAGACTTGGAGCAGCAATTGGCGCAGGCTAGGTTGGACGTTCAGACTAAGAAGAACGTGGAATCAGAGATTGAATCTGAAGATGAGGGGGAAGACGTCAATCCGTTTGGAGTTTTGAACCAGGGGCGTAATTAAGCAGAACGACCTGGCAGACAATCTTCATTCCAGAATCTCGACATGAAAATCGAGATTTCCAATTAGGTGAGCAGGCAGATCGAAAGATCATATAAAAAAACATTCCAAAGTTTGAGTTTTTCGAAATTGTTGTCGTCGTACTTTTCCAGAGGCATTGTTTCTTAGTTACTGTTTTGGTGGCACTGTTTCTCGATTACTGTTCACTGTTCATCATTTTTACTGTTCATCCGAACTAAAAGTTGCGATTTTTCTTCAGATCCTGTTATTAGGTTTTTTTTATATGTATTTTATTTATTTATTTTAATTAGAGTTCTTTTGGGTCAAAAGTACAAATAGAAACTCAATTGGTGAAGACGAGTCAAATTCGAGGATGAATCTTTTCCTACCCGGGGAGAATAATGCAAGGTCTGAGATTGAAATGGGCTCAAATTTGACTGGTCAATTGGAAGCGGTCCAATGGACCAAACCCATAGCTTTGCTATGCACTGAAACAGTTTTGGTCCATCTAGTATTGTTTTGATAGACTTTTGGGCCTTTTATGTTTAGGGTTATTTTTGTAATTTTGTTGTTTTAATTTCCAATTAGGTTTAGGGTTGATTTTAGGTTATGAATATCTCGTTTTGTCTTAGTTAGAGATAGCTTTTACAATGTGATTTTTCTGACTTTTGTCGTTAAACTAAAAACTTTTGTGTTTTGAAAATATCCGATTTTTTTCCTGTTTAGTCGTTTATTCGTTCCTGTTTATTGCACCATATCTTTATAATATTTCAAATATTTTTCCTTTATAGATGCTATCATTTCATTATGTGTACTATGGTCCCTATATTCGCTAAAAGAATGACATACATTAATTAAAGTTGGAATCATATGATAGGTGGTGGGATAATATTGACGAAGTAATTGTGTAACATCCTTAAAATTTTTCAAAAAAAAGAGATAATGAAGGCATTAACAAAAAAATCGACAGTTAAATGGGGTTGAAATCCTATACTGTTGCAATATTGAATTATTATGTGTTTATAAGAAGGAACACTATCTATCATATCATGGGTGGAGTTCCATCTAGTGTTAACATTTATCTTAAATTTTTTGTAATTTAAACCTTGTTCTCTATACATTAATTTAAATTGTGCACCTCTAACATAAGAACCCTTCATAAATACAATAATATTACAAAAGACATCAACAATTTCTTCTACAAATTGGTATCGATTTTTAACGATTAAATTCAGCACATGACAAGCACATAAACACATCTATTATCAAAAAGTTTTCCATCTAAAACGGGATAAATTTCATTCTTAATAATTGGATGGAAGAATTGTTGTTTCTTGCATTGTCAAAAGAAATACAAACAGCCATAACAAAATCATCCGTTTCCAATAGTCCCAAAGGTAGATTTTGTGCAATTACCCACTTAGCAAGTCCTTCCCTAGAAAGTTTTTGATAAAATCTAAAATAATCGGTTATTTAATTTGTTGTTGTTCTAGAAAGTTCTCAGTAAAATCTTTTCATGTGCCTCATCAAGGTTCCCGTCTCACTCCCACTTTTATGAGCATATGCCTTTCCACAAAGTTTACAAGTTTCTTTGTCACCTACTTTGGTAAATAAACTCCATATTGGTGATGATTTTTCTCTTTAGTCTTACTTGCCATTGAGCTAGATAAGGGAGCGTGGATGACGACTAGTGCGAGTTAAGATTTCTTCTACATCATCCTCATTAACATCATCACCTAATGGTTCTACTTCTTCGGGTTCGGGAAAGTAGGTATCATAATTGAAAACATCATAAGCCCTAGCAAACTTACTATCATCAACAATAATGTTGTGGGAAGAAGAACGTGATCTATTCATTTTTTTTTTTAAAAAAAAAAATTGGATTAATGAAAATAATTAAAGTAATATGCAATCAAGTAACACATAAAAAGCAATCAGAATAAATAAGAGAAAACAAGTGTGTAAGAAATACAAAAACAATTTAAATAAATAAAATTGAAAATAAATATGCAAGTAACAAATTACCAACAGTTACAAAATAAAATTATCTTCAAATTATATAATAACAACAAGTGAACAACAATTATAAATCTTAGAAGATTATTAGAGAATAACCAACTTGAAATTAGGAAGAATTTTTTGGAAATTGTGGAAGATGAAAACTTCAAATTTCTTCTTTCAATTGCCAAAATTAAAATAATAGAGAGTTTGAAAGTAGGAGAAGAGTGTGAGAATAAGAGTTTGGAAGAATATTCTAGGGTTTTTTGGAATGTTGGAGGGGGTATTTATAGTCTTTTTGGATATATAGTCGTCAGTGGTAAATAATTTTTTTTTTTTTAATTCAAACGATCATATAGCCTTTTTTTTAACCATTGGGCCCACGGTCCAGGGCTTGGGCTGGTTTCGGGCCGACTTGGTGCCTGGTCCGTGTTGTGTTCTACTCGCTGGTTCAGACTAGGCTTCACAAGAGGGAATTGTCCAAACTATTACAAAGGCTGGGCAATGATAAGTCGAGCTGGCCATGGGTCAACCCAACCCACTTGCCACACCTATGATTATAGAAAATGATAAATTTTAAATTTATTAGTTTTTCATCTAATTTTGGTTTTTTTTTTCTTTATGTTAGATAATTTCATCAGTTGATGAATTCTTAGGTCAAGGATAATAATATATATTTACAAACAAATAATAATAAACTAAAGACTTGCATCTCTAATTTCAAACAACAATCAACAATTGTAACCCGTGTTGGGTGCCACTCCTCGGTTGCTTCTGAAGTAAATTGGGTTCAAATCGTGTTAGGTGAGATCAGTATGTTGATTTCCTGCCCATGAAGGTGAAGTGATGATCTTGGAGTTGTCTATATTACAAGTTACAACTAATCCATTTTCCCATAATTGAACGAAACTCTTTGGAGATATATATTTATTTTGTAAGCGACCAAGTTCAAAAACACCAAATGCAGGTTCACCATATTCATGTTGATGATCAAATAGTTAATATATTAACCAAGCCCTTGTCAAGAGTGTCTTTTCAGAAGTTTTGGAACAAATTGAAGGGTACAAAATCTTCATATTGAGTTATATATTCCGTTATATACTTTTACTAGTCTTAAACCCACCCAATGACTGATTGGTGTGCACTGTCTCAAATTGTAATTTAAAATCATTCAAGCCACAAAATCTAAATATTGAATGATATTATATTTCTAATAAATCATTTAAATTATACATAAAAAAATAATGAAATCACGAAATTTTATCGATCTAAAAATTGTAATACAAATTTCAAAACACTCATTATAGCGAATATTTCAATTAATACAGACATCAAATATTCAATGATGGTTCTTTGTTTTCTACTCACTAGTATCTCACACACACACACACATACACGTATAGTTTTACAGATGGTGTAGAAGCGGATGTAGAAGACGGGATAGAATATCCCGAGCCTGGGCAAGACTACTTTAATACTTGAGCAAGTCCTACTTGCAATGATATAAAAATTTGAAGCTGTTCCATAGCAAGCGATATCGAACATAATTAATTATTTCTTAACTGCATAATAAATATGGTTAAACTAAAATCACGCATATTATAATATTATCTTCGCAAGATTTTTCTTTCTGAATAAAAAACACAAGATGCTAATTAATTTGAAACAAAACAAACATAGAAAACCATATTTCATTTATTATGAATAATTATATATTTATTGTTTTATTAACTCTCTTTGTCTGCATTAAGTATCCCATTCTAAATTGCACGATTTTTTAAAAAAAATTGACTTACTTTAGTTTAACGTTGCAATGTTCATTTCTTTGTAAAAAGTTAACTAATTTAGAAAATAAGACTTAAATTCTGATCAACTAAAAATGAAAAAAGAGAAAAAAAAATAGGATAGAAGGAGTATCATTTAACATCAATAAAGAGATGTACCTAGTAGGAAGTAGATAGACGAACTAGCATAACATTACAAAACATATAAAGAAACAAAATATAGAATTCATATTAAAACTAGGAACATCAAGCTTTTTCCAAAACGTCAATGATCTAGAGTTGATCATTTTTATTTAAATCCTTTGATGCAAATATTAGCAATATACAATTTTCTTTTCTCAACAAATCAATAATCGTTTCGACATTAATCCAATTTTCAAGTCAAAACATGTCCATTGATTGAGATTGGCTTTTGAACTCACAAGTGAGAAGATTGAACCAGAGAAAAGAGAAAAAGGGACAAAGATTAGATAGTTATTGTAATATTTTCTTTGAAAAATAAGAAGTGAAATGGACTATGAAAAAATTTTCATTTAATCATATAGCCTTTCAACTAAGCATTTTTCAAATTTTAATTGTATTTTTAGTATTCCTCTTGTCTAAGATTGTAGTTCTCCAACATTAGCAGATCCATAGGAGAAACAAGTGGACCTCATTTCCAAGAGCTTGCTTAAGCAAGAGATTTTCAATAAAGATGTATCAAACCATTACGAAGTAGAGGAAGAAATTGGAAATAAAAGCAAACGTTATGAGAACATAACTTAAGAATAAATAAAACATTGCATTCACCAATTAAAAGGACAGAAATTCATGTTTATTACAACAAGAATAAAAGTTCAAAGTCTAGCTTTTGGACAAAATACGAGTTATCAATTGTTCATCACTATTTTTTTCCCCTAAAGCTTGATACAAATTAATATTTGGTTACATGCATATCTGGCTTCCTCAAACTTCTCCCTGCTCTTTTCTACTTGTCAATGACCGTTTGACCATGGAGATGAAAATGTCAAACAATCCCATGGATTGCCAAAAGCATTTAGAATTGCATAAGTCATGAATTTTATATAGAAAAAGCATCAAAACAGAGCAATAATTAAAAAAGCAATAGATTTTTTTTTTCCCTAGAAAAATCAAGAGGCATACTAATGATATGAAAAACTTTTGATGTAATTTTACTACCAGAAATAAATATTAATGATTCCAATGTGCATCAAACATTGAACACAATTTTTTTTCTACTAAAGCAATTTTTATATTATTGGTCTTAAAATAAATTAATGCTCATTTTTATACCTTCTCTTTGAGTTTTTCATTCTCCAACTTCAAGAAATACTCAGGAGAAGTCAAGATAAAACAATTTTCAAGTGGACCTCCACAACAAGTACAAACACAAAGAGCTTGTTTGAGCTTTAAATTTCAATCTGAAGCTTTTCATTCTCAACTTGATATTCTAAACTTTTCTTGTGGTGAAGTTGAAGCTAAAAACATTCAATTTAATAACTATAGTTTAGAAGCACGAGGGAGGAGAAAAACGCAATAGATAGAATACCATATGTAATTATTCCAATTTAAAAGTTGATATGTACCTTCAACTTCCGGTGATTGTTCTGGAACCAAAATTGTACTTTCATGGGATCTAACCCTTATGCATTGCCTATTTCTTTCCTTTTGAGGTCATTTGGATGAGGACACTCTTTAAAAAACCTACAACATATGATTATACAAATTTTTCAAAATAAAGAAATATATATGTCTTATAATTGCTCGAAAATACCTCTCTATAATAATGGAAAATATTTACATATCAGTAATATATTAATTTATAGTGAAGGAAGTATGGACAGTCAGTGCACGATCAATTGATAATCACGAATTTATAATACCATAAGAAAACATTATTTACTAGTTAGAGAATTTTCTATTAGTTAAAAGATCATCACTAGACGGCAATTTCTTTGTAGTTTATTTAAAGATTGTATTAGTTCTCATGCTAAAAACTTACTCTTCTAAACTCCTAATTTGTTGCGGACTATATCATTGATAATGGTTTCTTTCTTGTGGATTACCAAGAACAACATTTTGATTCTTTGGGAGGGCTTCTTGGTTCTCGGTGGCTGGGGGGCAACCATCATAACTAATGGGTGATTGTTGCCCATGGGAGTAACCTGGAAATCAATCAATTAGAAATAGCAAAAATTTAGTTTTTTCAATTAGGGAGTTACAATTATGTATGGATTGAAGAAGTTAGAGAAAAGGAAAAACGGGAATTTCTTTTCAAGAGAGGGCATATATGAAATCACATTATCTATAAGATTTTAGCAAATTATTTAATCAGGCAAAAAATTAAATACGATTGAATAAGGAAAATATTATTATAATTTCCAGGACTAACCTGTCCAGAAGAAGCAGTAATCTCATCTCCATTCTTGTTTTCTTCAAGCTTGCACATAATCTCCTCTTTCATATTCATCATCGGAAGGGATACTAAATCCTGAAGAGAACATATCAAATGATTGTAACTAAAAAATCAAAACGTGAATAGAATTTCAATTATATCTATTTGAATCGAGAGAGTGATTCATTTAATTTTCATAAAATCTTGAAAATTTACACCAAAAACAAGTACAAATCTGAATGTAGACAACCAAAAACTTACATGAAGACTTTGAGAAATCAATGTGGTGGAAAAATCAATCGAACAAGGGACAAATTATCTGATAAGAAAATAGCCAAGAATTTGTAAAGGGAGAAATTTGGAGGAACAATTATATAGTTGGTGTAGGGATTGGAGATGGACCTCCGGGTTGGTGAGTCAAGGGAGGTAATTTGATTTTCGAGATTAATATCAATATACCAAAAAAAAAAAAGAAAAAACATGGCCAACTAAGAGGTGGACTTTGGGGTTGGTGAGGCAAAGGAAGTAATCTGATTTTCTGAGATTAACATCAATGGATCAGAATAAGATATGCCAACCAATCCAGTGACAATCTTCTAGAAGATAAATCTCAACCTAGTAACATTTGTTGCTTTCTTGACTACTCAGACCCATGACCTTTTAGTCATAGGCGAGACTACTTTACCAGTTAAATAGTCCTACTTTTGATGTTACAAAAATTTGAAGTTGTTCCATGCAAGCGACATCAAGCATAATTAATTATTTCTCAACTGCATAATAAATATGGTTAACATATAATAACGCTCATTATAATATTTACTTTGAAAGAATTTTCTTTCTGAATAAAAACAAGGGAAATTAATTAATTTGAAACAATACAAACATGGAACACCCTACTTTCATTTATTATAACAGATTATATATTTATTTGTTGTATTACTCTCTCTGTCGGAAATGAATGATCTACTTTGACTTGCATGAATTTTAAGAACAAAATTTGACTTCCTTCAATTTAATTTTGCAAATGTTAATTTCTTTGAAAATATTAACAAGTTTAGGGAATGAGACATCAATTCTAGACAATTAAATATTAAAATAGGGATATATATATATATATAAATAATTTCGCACGGAAAGAGTATTATTTGACATAATAGAGAGATGTATCAAGTATGAAGCGGATAAAAGAACAAATTAGAACATTACATACCATATGAAGAAACAAAATACTTAATTCATAATAACATTAGAAACATCAAGGTTTTGGACAGAGCATCAATGATCTATAGTTGATAATTTTTATTCAAATCCTTGATGCTGGCTTCCCTCGGATTGCTTCTTTCTTGATGTGAATCCTGCAATCTTCAATTATAGAGACCCAACACCATTTAGAAGCAAACTCTAAGACTTATCAATTAAGTATCAAGCTAGTTATATTGACTCATGTGGTTTTGCAAACATATACCAATATCATGTTTTGGTAGACTAGGCAAGATCCTAACCAAAATGTTGAAAACCCTTGTTGAAGTTCAATTAAGAAGCCCAAAAGAGAAGTCAATTTCTCTCTAGAAAAAGAACAACTTGATCTAAAATCTCTCAGGTTAAAATTCCATAAGTGGTTTGAATATAAATCAGATATGCCTTTATATAGGCCAAGTGTTGAAAAAAAAAAATTATTCGTGCTTAATGTCAAAGGACTCAATTACCCTTAAGACATATTGAAAATTACATGAAAAATCAAAGAAAAGTCAAAGTAAATCATGCAATATCGGAGATGCCCAACCTGCAATTGGCATCGATTTGTGGGCCGATTCCGTGACCTGACAAGCTTAGTCCTTCCAATGTTTTGGGTCTAGACAAGGGGTAGCAACTAGCACAGGTTGTGAAGCTAGATGCGAGACGACCCTCTCTAGCTTGTTTTCACCCCTGTTTTCTTGCTCTTTTGGGGCTTCATTTTAGATACTTCCAAGGCTCATTTTAGCTTCACTAGACATGATTTCAAGCCTTCAATATCATCATTCAAATCTTGAATTGTAAGCACATTCCACATCTTCTTGACTTGACCATCCTCTCCATGCTTAAAACCTTTCAAAAATGACATCTAGTTCTAATTGCTTCTCTCTATCTTGGATGTATACAATCATAGCTTTCTTTGTCCTTGAAGCTCTTGATCTTGCGATTTCTCTAATTGGCATAGCAAGTGCTTGGTTCACTTGATCTCCGTCATTTTTCTTTGTCAATGTAAAGACACTTTCTACTTCAAATCTTAGTGTGTTGCAACATGTCCTGAACAAATAAAAGACATAAAGAACATTAAGCACACCATGACGTTTGTTAACATAGTTTGGCTCCTAGCTTACATCTACAATTCCCTTGCCTAGATTAATTCCTCCATTTTAATTTCAAGTTACAGATATGAGTTCCCTGCTCACAAGACCCTTGAACAAAATAACGGACAATTGTGCTAATCACAAATCCCTTTGTGAATGTTGACTCCCTCAACTAGCACTAATTCTTCCTAGAAGAAAACAATCTCTCTTCCACTCGAAGAGACTTTAGAAACAAATAATAGAACGTAAATTATCTCCTTGAGTGCCTCTCTAAATATGAAGGATTAATTTTCAAGCAACTCAAAGAAAGCTATTAACTCTGATTTTCCATTTGTGCTCCATAAATTAATAAAGGGTAAAAAGTGCCAAAAGCACTTGAACTTTTCCACTTTTTGGTTTAGACACTCAAACTTTTTTTTTGATAATTCTAAGCACTTGAACTTTAAAAAAGTATTAAAAGTGACACTTCAATCCATCTTGACCGTTAACAGCTAACGAAATTGCAACATGTGCACACCACGTGACTTTTTTTGAAGGCATTTTCGAAAGACAACGAGAGAATAGAAAACAAATGCGTCTCCTTCTTCCTTCTTTAAAATGTTGCTTCACCCTCTTCGACCATCCATCTTTGCAAATCCAAGAATCGAAGATTAAAGTTTTTTCAGTAGAATTGAAGTCTAAAACTCCATTGACACATTCAACTTCATTGATACTGCGAAGGAAGGGCATTGCCACTGTAAGCCGTCACCAACTAGATTTGCAAAAACCTACAAATCTGCCCCTAACAACTAGATTTGCTGCCAAGAAGCTACCACTATGTTAGCCAAATTGTAAATGCAAGTATATGTATCGTTAACAAGTAATAAAGTGATCAAACGAGTCTCCTTCCACAGAGATTTTATGAATAAAAACAAATATCAATCACTACAAACAACTTTCTTCCAAGTAAAAGGAATTAAAAGGGTTGAGTTTGTAAGATTTAAAACAAAGTAATAGAAATAATTTAGAAAAGTTTAATGGATAAAAAGCCTAAGATTACAATTTCATCAAAGACAAATTCAAGTGAGAAAAATCCGTTTCAGCAAATAATAATTATGCAAATTGATTAACCATGACACATAAATTCCTTTTATTCTCTTTCAAACAATTAAAAAACTTACCCAATCAATTACAAAAGCTATATATGTCTATGCCACTGCAAAAAGAATGAGTAGATAAACAACAAGTCACAATATGATTACCCAAGGTAATTAGGTTTATGTCTATCCTAATTACGCAATAAAATTAACTCATCACAAGTCAATTCTAACAAGAGTTATTTGTTCACAGACCCAAAAACCAAAAGTCCTCTTTCAATTCCTAAAGGTTTTGCCAGATAAAAAGATGGTCAATCTTCTTAGCAAATAAAACATGAACAAATAAATCAATAAAACATAATCACCATATGAAGAATTAAGATTTAACTCAAATAAATTGACTAAGAATCCATTGCGATCCTAGTACAAATAACTTAGCTACTTATCATCATCTTAAAACAAGATAAAAGATTGAACATAAAATGAGAGAACAAATATTATGAGAGATGAGATGAGATGATATTGTCTATAAAACTAAACTATTTATAGACTAAGATACTATAACTAAGCTAACTATTACAAAAGAAGTATTTTCCTAATAAGAAAATTGAGTAGTTTTCCTCTTTGACTTTAGCTTCCAATCTCTTCTAAAATTTTAAGCAACTTCAATTCTTCTCCTCTTTGACTTCTAATTCCTCCAAATAGTCTACTTCTAGAAATAGGATTCTCCTTTCTTCTTCATTTCCAATTTTTCCCTTTTTCAATCCCATTTCATAAAAATTTCCGCAATCAAAGAAAAAAATATATATCTAGAATTATCAATAATTAATTTATTAAAAATCATATAAAACTAATTATTTTATTGTCTTACCACTGTACATTCCCAGCTAAAGTAGCTCATTAATGGCCTAATCAAGAGCCCATCGATCTTCTTTCTTGGCCAACAACGTGACCTCCTAGACCATATGGATTCCCCGACCCGAATTCAAATCCAGGGAATACATATGCTTAATCTCCTATTCAATCACTGCCCTTTCATCATCACTCACAAATCCAAAACCCTCCAAGAACCTCTTGACAGTCCACCTCCTCAACCCCCTCGCCATCAAAATGGAGGCCATAGCCTTAACCGATGCAGTAAAAAGGCAATTACCATTAATCTTACTAAAAAAGCTAATTTTAGAAACAATAAGTTAGTTTTGAGTGAAGAGAAGGAGAAGAGAAGGGTAATGTTAATGAGGAATAGGGAAAGTGCTTAATTGTCGAGACAAAGGAAAAAAAATTATGCGGAGGAATTGGAGGACAAAGTGATGGATATGGGTTCCACTATTCAAGAGTTGAATGCACAGATAGCTTAAATATCACATGAAAAAGCTAGGTCGCAGCAACAAATGGGTAGTGGTATGGTGCCACCTGCTCCAATGGCTGCACTACCCCCACCACCAGGCAAGTTCTCGCGAATGTTTACATAGAGAATAGAGAATTTAGGGTTTTGGCCCAAGGAAGAAGATGAAGTTTTGGGAATTCTTTTCCTCCAAATTTACCTTCGAAGAAGGTCAAGTTAATCATATTTGACTAGATTCCATCAGCTGTTAACTGCTAAGATAGACAAAAGTGTCACTTTCGATACTTTTTTAAAGTTCGGGTGTCTGGAATTACCTAAAAAAAAAAAAGAAAAAGTTCGAGTGTCTGAACCAAAAAAAGGGAAAATTCAAGTGTTTCTGGCACTTTTTACCCATTAATAAATTAGGATGCTGTTTGAATTTTGCTTTTAAGTGCTTTACTCTTTGCTCTTGTTTTTGTTTCTCATTCTTCTACATTTTTGCTCTCTTACTTTCTTCAATGCAGAACACCTCTTTTACAGAAGAGTAAAGTTACCAACTATGTTTTGGTAACAAACATATTTTTTAACTTCTTGTCTTTTGTCTTTGACCATGCGTTTTTTATTTGGTAAGTTGTCAAATCCTTGTGCTGCTTCTTTTGTTTTTGGTAATTCTATCAATTTTTCAAAATTGATATTTAAGCCACTTTGACTTAAGATTTGTGTCATAATATTTTGCTAATATTTTTATAAGTTAGGAAAGGTGTTCTTAACATTCGCCCCTTTAGAATATGTTTGGTAAGAAACTCAAGTCATGTTATGACATGGTGTACCTAATGATGAAATATGATCCGAAAACAAATTCCCATCAATTTATATAATTAAAGACTTCTACCAAATGTTCCCATCAACTAACATCATGGAGTTTGAAATACCAAATGTAAGTCTTTGATACCAAGCTCTTTGAGCTTGTTTTAACCCATAGAAAGCCTTTTAAAGCGTGTAATGATTTCGAAATTCTAAATTCTCAAACCCCTTAGGTTGTTCCATATATACCTCTTCATTCAAATAGTCATTTAAGAATGCACTTTACACATCCATTTGTTGCAACTAATTGATTCTTTTGCCACATGAAATTGTCAATTGTAATCCAATTAGTTCTTACCACGTTGGGGATGCAAAAGTTTCTTCAAAATTAATACCTTAAACTTGTCTTTTTCCATTTACGAATAAACATAAGAAGCATTTGTGGAGACAAATAGGTAGAATGTGTGACATATTAATTAATCATATAATGTCATTTATTAATTGGTTGTAATTGTGCATATATTCCCTAGTCAAGAAATACTATACATGAGACTTATATTTGAGTACTTAGGATTTACTATTACTATATTCAATTAAGTGTCAAGGTAATATATAATTTCAAGTATTCGATTATGAAGTTACGTATTAGTAAGTTACTTGATTCAGTATTTCATAATTAAATAAATGAAGTACGATATTCAATATGCATTCTATTTAAGTACTACTTAGGGTTTCAATGCTTGGTGAGGGTAATTGAATTGAATTGAAGAAATTCAAACCATTAGATCATATTGTAAGACAATCTTGGTCTATGGTAACTAGCTTGAACCTCTTAATAAAGTCTTGGGTTGATCTCAAATAGGTGTGTCTTTGATTAACTTGCATGAAGAATCCACTTCAATTTTGAGATCACATCAATCTCCTTATATGACAAAAGTCCATATATTCCATTATTTGTAGTGTTAGATTCAAAATATTGAAAGAAAAAAAAAAAGACTAGAACACTTTTAAATCTTTATTTCTCTAATAAGTTTCAATCATATATTATTCAAAATAACTTTAAATCTCATAAATTTGCCAAACAAGAGTACACATGCTAGCAGAGAATTCAAATACAAAAATATTCTTCTACAATACACCTTATCTTCTCCCTATTAGTTCTCAGAAAAGGCAATAAAAACTGAATATTCTCCTTCTTAGTTCTCAACAAGAGGGCAATAAAAATTGAAATGAAGAATGCAACAGCTGTGAAGAAAAATGCAATGAGGGTACAACACAACTATGACAACAACATAACCTAAAATCTAAAATATGATAAAAACTATGATAGCAACAGCAACAAAAGGAAAAAGAATGCAATAGGTAGCTGTGACGGCGGCAACAACTTGTGCGGCGCCGGTGACTTGAGCAGCAGTAGTGCCGATCGAATTCAACAACAGTAGCAATTGATGATTTCTCCAACAGCAACCAATGACTTCAAAAACAGCGCCGGCCGATTTCAACAACAGTAGCGGTGTCGACTTCAGCAACAACAACAACAGTAACGACCAGTAGGTAGGCCTAAGCAAGAATGGCGACTTCAAGTTGTAGGATTTGTGGGAGAAGGCTGTGAAATTGTAAGAGATTATGAGAGAATGACCCTGTAAATTGAGGGAAATAAGATTAGGGTTGAAATCTTACCATTGGGTTAAATGTAAAGAAGATCTGATGGCTAATAACTAATAAAAGACTTGTTGAGATCGTACCATTGGATAAAATATAAAGAAGATCTGATGGGTAATAACTAATAAGAGATATGTAAGTATATATATTATATACATATTTTAATATACATATATCTGGTCGGGTGGGGTCCTAAATGGGTTCGAAATGACAAGTCTCAGGTTTTGGGTCCAAGTCTGGATCTAAGAAAATTAATACCAGACCCGAGCTACATGGGTCAATACCAAATTTAGACTCGAGTAAATAGGTAGCATTGATAGGCCTACTTATGAACATTAATAAAAAAAAAAAAGGCAAATTAATTAAATAACCTTCAATGTAAATATTGAAGAAAATTACTTCTAGTAATAATAACAAAGAGACTCAAAATTATTCATTTTTAGAAATGCCTATTGCATCAACTTCCCGATATACATCATGCTTTTTTTATTGTCATTGGCCTATCAGATTGTACATGTTGATTACCAGGTATTGGTTGTGATGAACATGAAGGCTGCAATGATGATTGTGTTCCTATTTAATCACCATTTAAATATGATTGTGTTAGCTAAAATTCAGAAGATAATCGAGATTCAAGTTGAGAGAAAGGTAAAAATTTATCATTTGACACCCTTGATTGGTTTCTTGTTTTCATATTTATAAAATAGTTGGTCCTAGGCATATTTTTGTATCGAAGTTATAAGTAATCAATTATAATATAATTACTTAGAGAGATTGCCAAGATTTAATCAAAAAACTCTTCCTTCTATAATCCTCATCTATCCTTTCTACTATTGATTCAAGCAATCAATTGTTTTCTACCAACTCGAGTAAAAATGCATTTAATGTTGCAACGAAGAGTCTAAGAACAAAGTTAATTTTCTTATTTTTATCCTATAGTTAATTAGCCCAAAAAAAAAACCTTATGCATAAATGAAAAAAACATACCAAATGATGAAATAGAGACATATATAGCTATCTGAAAACATCATAAAATTTTTAACTAATGATCATATTTAGCTTGAAATATCAATTCGGAAAATCTTAATCTTCTACAAAAATCATAATAAAACTATATGCATAAGTTGCACACTCCACTAGTTAAGTAAGATCATTGAATTCTCAAACTTTTAACCTATAATATTAGTTTCATAACCTACATTGCTCAAAGGAATTTCCAGGACTTTAGTCAACAATAATCATGTTTAAAATAATTGTTATCTTTTAAAAGGGCGTGGGGGGGGGGGGGGGAGTTGTCAATGAATTAATATCAAAAAAAAAAGTTATTTTCTAGAAATATTTGAAAGCAACCACAACCAAGTGCTTTTGTTAATTTACCATATGACAAATTATTTAAAAATCTAAAGTTGTCAATAAAAAGGTTTCAAAAATATCATGACTAGTAAACATCTTTTTATAGAAGATAATCTATGATTAGTTTAAAATGTCAATACACATTTTATAAGGACAGAGTAGGGCCACAAGACACAAAATATAAATATTAACATCTTGGAATAGGTTACATGACAGTCTAACATGAAATGTGACTTTTAAAATGTCTATATAAGGTCATATAACATGTTTCAACTGGAAAAAGAACCTCCACCACAAAACTGTCACCATTTATAACTATTTTGTTGAGGTTAAAGTACCTCCACAGAATTGCACAATTTGTGGGCAATTTTGATAGCCTCCACAAATTAGACCCTTTTTTTGTAGTGAAATATCAGTATTCACACCTCTTAAATAGACAACAGGACAACAATGGAATTGTAGTTTTTTAGCTACAAAACTACTAGTCCAATTTTGGAGGGAATAGACATATTGCATGTTGAATTGCATGCAATATAGAAGGGGTTTTTCTGTATTTAAACTTTGAGTTGCTCTTACTTTTTAGTTGAATTTGATTGTAAAGATTGACAGGCCAACTAAATCTCAAAACAAAGGATCATTATGTACTTGGTGGCTTACACGTCAAATCAAATTGACGTGTATGGATTATGATGGTAATGCACCTATATTTATTTTTGGCAAAAGGGAGAATATGCTAGCCAATGTTCAAGCGAAACCGGTTAGTCCTTAGTTGGGGATTCTACTTGTTAAACCAACCTTTCATGATTGTATTACTTGCTTTGTAGAAAGATTGTGCAACCAATTAATGAAATATAACCATATATTAGATATGTTAGGAATATTTTTTGTTGTATATTCGGTTAGGGTTATATCAAAATAGTATATGTTTGTTGTGAAGTATTAAACTTATAGAGGAATACTTTGAAATGTATTTAAACATCACATAATATGGTGAAATGATATCATTGATATGTGTGTGTTCAAACCTTCACATGGTATTGGAGCTAATGAACAATAACCTATTTTTTCTCCAAGTTTGTCGTTGGTCCTTCTATGTTTTGTTTACATCTACTAATGGCTTCTCAACTCTTAAGGCTCCAATAATTCTCCCTCTCTTAATGTCTCTTCTTCACAAATTATGTCAGTTACAACCTAAATTTCTCATATCAAACTAAACTCCATCAACCTTTCTTCTTTTGAAAAATACATATTGAACCTTTTCTACGAGGTTGAAGATTGTTCAAGCATGTTGATGGTTCTTCCACTTCAACTTCTATTGGTGATGGAGCAATTAATCCGCAATATGTTGTTGGGAAAATGGAATCAATTAGTGCTCAATTGTTTTATCTCATTTGTCTCTAAAGCAATTCTTCCTTAGAGTATTGGTTTGTCAACTTTTGTTGATGTTTGGCCCAGACTTAGCAAATTTTATGTGATAGTTTCCAAAGGAGCGAATTCATGAACTAAAGTCCTTACTTTCTTTCACTACAACAAAACTAGGACTTTATCTCTATTCGTCAATCAAGCTAAACTAATATAATGCAATTGAGTCACTCCAATAAGCAATTCCCATTACTGATCTAGTCAATGCTATCTTGGATGGGCTTAGGACTGCATTGTGTCTATTTGAGGGTGTTATTGAGAATATAACTAAGGATGCAATAATGGTTGATTTGCTGGGTTTTTTGTTGAAAGAAGAATGGCAACTTCAACTAGACAAAGATGATGGTCCAGTTCTCCTTTTGCCTTTATTTTTTTCTTTTGGTTACTTAATATTTTTCTGTTCATGGTCGAGAAGAGGAAGAGGGCCACGAGATCATATAGGTTCTAATTCACAAGTTGGTCATCTTTTTCTGGTGTCATGGGGTTATGGGATTGGCACCTCAAATGGCAATTCTCATGTTGCTAATACTCCTATTTTTTATTCTAATATTTCTTCTTTTGTTCCTTCTAACAATTTCAATAATGAGATTACATGCTTTAATTCTCACTTGCTTAGAATATTGTGGTTATTTGTCCTTCTTGAAAATCCTTTTTCAATTATTAGACATGGGTTCCCCACACAATCTTATAATTATAGACTTAGGGAAAATTTTATTATTTCCTTGGAGTTGAGATGAAATGGTTTGAGCATGGTCTTTTATTAATATAGACTAAGTATGTTCATTGGTTAAAGTAGGATGATTAATGATTACTTATTCTTCAATTTCCACTCCAATGTGTAGATCTACAAAGTGTGTATGTCTACAACTAGAGAAACATTGAGAGATAATTTGTTGTATGGATAGCCAGTGGGAGGGCTTCAATACCTCATGTTCACAAGACCAAATATTACATTTTTTGTAAATGAGTTATCTTGATACATGAATTCTCTTACATTGGTTCATTGGAAAGGTTTATAACATGTTTTATGGCATTTGAATGGAACTCTGTAGCATGCTCTTCTTTTTTAACCATCTAGTTCACTTCACATGCAAGGTTTTTTCAAATGCAGATTAGGCTAATTTTTTGGATGATCGGAAGTCTACTACTAGTGTTTGCAATTTATTTGGGAGATAACTTGATATGCTAGAGTTATTGAAAGCAAAGAGTAATGTTGAGGTCCTAAATAGATTCTAAGTATTGAGCCACTGCTCGATTGCTTCTGAAGTAAATTGGGTTCAACCCGTGTTAATGAGATCAGTTTGTTGATTTCCTACCCACGAAGGTGAAGTAATAATCTTGGAGTTGTCTATCTTACAAGTTACAACTAATCCATTTCCCATGATTGACCGAAACACTTTGAAGATATACTTTTATTTTGTAAGAGACCAAGTTCAAAAACTCCAAATGCAGGCTCACCATATTCATGTTGATGATCAAATAGTTAATATATTAATCAAGCCCTTGTCAAGATTGGCCTTTTAGAAGTTAGGAACAAACTGAAGAGTACAAAATCTTCATATTGAGTTATATATTTCATTGTATACTTCTACTAGTCTTAAACCCATGTGATGCGCACTTGGTGTGCATTGTCTCAATTGTAATTTAAAGTCATTCGAGCCATGGAATCTAAATATTGAATAATAATATATTTCTAATAAATCATTTAAATTAAACATACAAAAATAATGAAATCATGAAATTTTATTATTATAAAAATTGTAATACAAATTTCAAAACACTCGTTATAGCATATTTTTCAATTAATACAGACATCAAATATTTAATGTTGGTTCTTTGTTTTCTACTCACTTGTTACTCATATATATAGATATATATATATATATATATATATATATATATATATATACACATATATATATTTATATATATACGGATTTGCTAAGGCACACTTCGGAGCGCGTCTTAATGCACGCTCCAACCGTTACCGTAACGGAATTCTTGCTCCGCTTGGTTGGCTGCATGAGCACTGTAGTAAGAATTCCGTTACGGTAACGGTTGGAGCGCGCATTAAGTCAAACTTCGAAGCGCATCTTAGCAAAACCGTATATATATATTCTATTAATTGTTATATATAGTGACTGAGAATGTTACTAGTGGAATTTAAATTATATTAATAATAAACTAATTCAATTTATTTTATTGAATTGTATACATTAAACATGTAATGATAACTCTGTATCTTTTACTGGTTTATAACTTAATTATTTTATATTCTATTCATTTTATGTGTTATTATGTGTATCACACAATTTGGGGGGTGG
>JAOXNR010046148.1:0-50933 GCA_028571225.1 Parsonsia alboflavescens | reverse complement strand
TGAGTGGACTGGGCTCGGACTTTAAATGTTGGGTCTCCTCCCTTTGGTCCGATGATGATCCAGACCATAGAAGGTCTGGTTAGCCTTTTATGAGGGATACAGAGAAAACGTGACTGTCGAAAAAAAAGAACGTGAGATTTTCTTCTGCTTCTCTGTGGTTTTCTCATCTGCCAGAAAAAGGGCATACAGAGGGCTCAAAAGGGAGAAAGCCTCCAACAATCCAGATTTGTGCTTCCGCTTCAAGATCTTCACATGGAATCAATATCAGGTATGTCCCTATTTCATTTATGCATCGATCTAGGGGATTAAGGCCTTGAATTTCAGTCTAACATATTATTGTATCGTATTACATATATCTTTTATCGATTCGTTATGTCGGAATATGATAGGTATTTCACAACTCATTCACATGTCGCGTACTATTACCAAAAATGACTTTACAACTCAAAAGTTTCTATATCTTTACCCCTATTACGACCATATATATAAAGACACTATAAGATGAGTCGTCAATTTTGTCCAAAGAGTTTTTTGCAATCCAAAAGTGAGCTAAGAAAAACCGAAATAGTATCTTTTTTTTTTAAAGTGATTTCTAATATAAACTTGATGGGAGACATTTTCGATTCTCAGCTCAATCGGTTGAACTGACCAATCCATGTTGGTTGAAACAAGCTTGACCGAAGAATTAATTGGTTTCAAAAAGAAAAACCTTGGAATCCAAGTTTGTATAGGCCAATCGTGAACCGGTACTTTGAAAGTGGTCAAATGGAAGCAGTGATTCAGTCAACCAAAAGAAAAGTTACTTATTGGCAAGAATAAATGTGCATGAATTTCCCCTAAATGAAGCAGGTCTGCGCTGACTTCCTAAATTTTCTGGTAAAAACATGTCAGCTTTTGACCCTCTACTAACGGTAGCCTATATATATAAATATATATATTTATATTCTTTTAATGGTAAATTAATCAAGCTTTAAAATTCACCAGATAACCTAATTAAATTACTATCCACATTTATAATTGAATCTCCCATTTTGAAAAGATTTCATTTAGTTCATTTTAATATTATTCTCTCCGTCAAGAAAAGTTTGTATTTGAAATTCATAAAGTTACTAGTTTATCATCTCATTAATTTAATAGGTGATGATAGTTTTGAACAAGTAGATATAAATTTATAAATTAAGGAAGTTGTTACAAGATTTTATCGGTAAAAAAAATTTATATTTTAAGATATGAGATATTTCATTCTGAACAGAAATAGTATTATCATATTCGTTTCTTAATAAATTATTTCAAACTAAATTAGAAAATAAAGTAAACAATTTTAAGTAAATCGATAAAAACATTCAATTCGGAAGAGAGAGAATATTAGCTTTATCGGTTATTGTGATTCAAGAAATCATATCCCACAAATGAGTTAAGATGTGGTGGAAAAGCCCCTACTGCCTGCCTGCTCTAAATAGTATGATATATAGACTAACAAACATTTCCAATGGTAGTTGGTTGTCCATAATCTGGCCAAGAAGAAGTCTGGTACTAATGAAGAGTGTTCTCTTTCCTAATTGAAAAAAGTTATTAGTGAATTGATGCCAACCTTTAGAAAAAGCAATCATCCAAGAGTTGGGTTAGAAGAAAAAGAAAAAATAAATAAATAAATAAATAAAAATTTGCCCAACCCAATCCCAAACTATGTGCCCAGCTAACTTTATTTCACAACCATACTCAAAAGTCAAAAGTCCTTACTATAATATTCATAATCAAATTAAACAAAATATTCACAATCAAGTAATTTCAGTGCATTTTTATCACTATTCCGTCCGAATTTGAATGTTCCTATTTATATTTTAAACCGTCAGAAATTGAATGTCTCATTTTTTAAATTAATAAAAATTTTTATAAATGAATTAATATTGTTATGTTCAAAATGAATTAAGTTAACCATTTTAATAAAATTTGTTAAAGTCAAAATAAGACAGTCAGTCTTGAATGAATGAGGCATTTTTTTCCATCTTACACAACTTAATGTTGTCCTAAATTTATAGGGAATAAATACAATTAATGCTATAAATAAATAAAAAATTAAAACATAACATTTATATATTTATTATTTCTAAATTGATATGAAATGATTGCTAATAATACTTATAATATGGAACGGAAGGAGTACCTTGGTATGTATCACGGAACGGAATCAGTACCTTGAAATTTTCTTATCAAAATGATGTGATTTAGAGCCTTCGATTTTGATAAGGGAATTCGATTGTAAATGCTGTAAATTAAGGTTTTTTTTAGGTATCCCAGTGAATGAAATGGTGAACATATAAATCTTATTAACATCTTAATTGATAAGCGAAGTGTCAAAAAAAAATGCTGTAAATTGTGAATTGTGTTAATAACTCTGTTTTTGTTTGCTCATAAAACTAAATACACCCTTAGATGTTCCCAATATGAGATTAACTATTAAATTTTCTTCCTTCTTCTTGAAGTCCCTTCTCCCCTCCACTTCTTAATAGGAAAATGAAAAGGGGAAGGAAGAAACATTCTTTACGTGTAATGGTACATTGAACAAAATCAAATGGTTGATTGAAGCTAAATTGGTTTATAAATATCTTGGCCAAGTCAAACAATATTTTATATATGGATGTTTTGAGGTAAAGAATTGTGGTATTTATTGAAAGTAATGACCACATGTTCTCACTTGGTACCAGATTTCCTAGCAGTCTTTCAAGGCATACCTAACTCACCAAATAAGGCATTCTCCTGTTTCATGAACATTAGAATGTCATTACAAGTACTGTTAACCCTTATCTTTGATTAATCATTGTGATCCCTTATCATATTAACAAAAACTATCGATCAAAACTATCATTTCCTTAGAAGTCACATAGCAAAATTAGTTGCACAACTAATTTAAAATTATAAAAATGTCAAAATTCATCTTTACCTTTAAGAAACCATCTCATGATGTCAAATATATCTGGCAATTTCCACGGAAATACTCAAGAAGAACGATATTTCGATCCCAAAAACTTTGATACCAATTTCTGAGCAAGAAAGAGGAATTTGATATTTTTACCCTTTTCAATTGATCCCGCAATGTTCATAGGACCAATTTTGCTATGTGACTTGCTGGAGAATGATGGTTTAGATCAAAATGATTTTACATAATATGATAAGACATCATAATAATTGAAAACATAAAAACATGTTAAATCAAATTATAATTCGACATAAAGAAGAGAATCCAAATAAGTTAAAAACCCAACAAGCAATGATCCAAAATTACCATTATTCTACATTTGAATATTCTTTGTTTCAGAAAATTGAGATACACATGCCAACAAGAATAACTACTTAACTTTAGGGCAATATCCAAATGTTGGACAAGGGGAAAACATAAGATGGTTGTTATAAGCCATAAACAAAAACCTGCTTCCACAACAATGGAACCTCAGGCTATGCCCCCACCAAGACAGGATATTTTAAATCAATTCTTACAAGAATTGAAACCTTTCAATATCAATGTCATGTTAAGAAAGTTTTATGTCAAAGTTCAAAACTTTTTGTTTTCCCCATATTTTCCTTCATCAAAATCTAACAAAAGCTATATGTACAAAATAACCATTATACACAATGAAAACGGTGAATAATACACCGGGGAGAATTTTGGCAACCTACTTACAAAGTCCTATCTTGTCTTCCTGCTTTTACAATGCCAACTAAAGAGATTTTGTTCGTTCATTAGAACTGTGCATCTCTTGGGGACAAGGGGAAGCTCATTAGCTACCACTGAAATTCCATCCATTTCTCCAAATCACAATCCAACCTTAATCTGCTGAAGTACTAGTCTCTGCAGTTTCATCATCTTCACTAAAACTAGATGGCATCTCAGCAATGGACCTAAAGCACACACATGTCAGCAGAATAAGCCAAGAGTATAATGATACCGATAAAACCTGTTAATTTAGATGTAATAAATTAATTGGGCAAAAAGAAAATACTTATCTCTAAGCAAAAACACAGATATAATGAAACACGTGTAAACATCTTTGCTTTACTACCACTACAATAATATTTGTACCCAAAAGATTCCATAGATACAAGTTTTCAAGGCCATATGAGACAGCAGTTGTCTCAAGGACACAGTTAGATAACTAAGCAGGAACATTTAAAAGATTTAAAACAGATGTCCAACTCAGAATTTTCAATTGAATCAACTGAATGCAATTATGTTTTCAAATAGAGATGATATAAAAAACATAGAAACATATGTCCAACAGTTATAAAAACCACATGAAACACGAGAACTTCGAGGTGAAAGGGAGAAATGCAGATGAACATAAAGCTAACAGTTAAATCTTAAGTTCCAGAAACAGTTCAAACCTGGGGACGTGATTTGCTGGAGTAGTCCAAGTTGGCACTTCAGTCAGTGATGTTTGCCTAAAATGCTCCAGAGGATGTTCATTCCTGATTCTTTTTGCAACCTTCACATGAAACAAATAGTATAAAGGATTGAAAACAAGAATTTACCCAAGAGAGAATGCCATCAACACAGGCATGAACTTACTTGCACTTCTTTCTTATGCAGACCCTTAAAGTGAATTGAATCAGAATCATCATGTCTTGAAATCCTTTGTCCAAATAACTTGGTCTCCTATATATTATAATTAAAGCTTCAGAACCAGGAAAGAAAACACAAAAAATATCATACAAAAGCTTAACAGAAAACCTTTCCCATCCTTCTAGAAGACCCTTTATCAAGGAAACCATGAGACACATCACCCTTGGATGTCAAATTTGTTGACTTGTATTCAGAATGTTCGGGTAGGGCAGCTTTGATGTGGATATCACTGTACATATGAGGCCCAGTATCCGCTTGTTCCCTATTGACTTTTACACCAGGAGAACATAAATGATGCTGACCAGGAACAGAATCCACATTCAACATTCCAACACCATGTTTAACTCTTTGATAGGTTTCCAGGCGGTCAGAGACCGGATTTCCTCTTTTAGAACCATCATGCAAATCCATCGATGAACTCTTCCTGGGATAGAGTTCACCATAATTGAAAGGAGGAGATCTCTGCTCAAATTTTTGGTGAAAGTGATTTTCAGACTGGTCAGATCTGCGCATTGCTTTAAATCTTGATCCATCAGCTTCAGAATTATGGAAGCTTGCCTTTGAGGTGTAGCCATAGATCTGCAAGGATATTGAAGAGATCCATCATCTTAGTTATAGACAGAGACAGAATAGGATTGCACACTTGTAAGATATCAAGCAGCACATAACAAGGGCATTCTCAAAATTGAATCTGTGCCATTTTCTTTTTCTTCTGAAACAGAGAATGTGATACACATGAATCTGCATGTGTGTCTGCATACATTGGTTTAATTGAAACAAAAAATTTAACATGCAAAAACAAAAGCAATTGAGTGGATGAATCACTTCTTTCTGTAAACAGGAAAAACAAGTATTATTTGGGGAACAGTGCAACTAGCACTTCAACAAGAATATAATTAAACAGAAGGGTAGCACAAGTTTATCCTCCACAGAGCCTGTATGGACTTAAGCTAATCTGAATATTATGTTGGATAATCTTGAAATTATTTCTTTGCCCAACAAACAAAAAACCTCACAGTTGACGAACACAGACAGGAGTTTGGAATTCAGAGTTCATGGGCCTAGGAAATAGAAGAGAGGACAAGCAGCAGAGGACAAGACATTCTTTATCTTTTCAGTTACTTTTAGGTGGAAGGGGTAACATCGTCTACCCCAATTAGAAGGAATCTGCTGGAAAAGAAAATTTGAACGTCTCAAGTGCCCGAGTGTCAAGGACAGTGGAGAGACAATGACGAGCTTCAGCAATTGAGAAACTGTGTACAGATACTGCAACAATAATAATTCTAAGGAAATTTAGATACTTCTCGAGAAAGTTAAAACCTGATAGCACTTATATTCAAGGGAAACAATGGATAATTGCCATGAATAGAAAGGCAGATGATTCTAGGAGAGAACTGCATTCCAGCCCAGAAATGTAAAATGCTTCTTATACTTTTACACCCCATGATGAAAGATCTAGTTCAAGAGCACATGCTCCAGAAAACCTGTAAGGTGTTCAAATAAAAATTATAAAGTGCATGGTATTACAAGCATAGAAAACATATGCAGTCCTCGAATAAATCAAATGGCTAAGCATATCTTCCATAAAGATCCAAGTTCAAGAATTAATGTTCTGAAGCACCTGAAAGGTGTTCACATGGAAAGTTATAAATTGCATGATTTGCACAAGAAGCATACAAACATACGCAGTTCCTCAATATGCAATCAATAAATTTAAGATTATTAAATTATTTTGTCTCAATGAGGTAAAAAGCATTGGTAGAAAGTCCATCACACTTACAGGGCCAGGGGGAGGATTCTTGTTAACCACTGAAACATCCTGTGAGCGCAGACCTGGCTCTGGATAATACGAATCTGGCATTCATTCAGCATATAACGCAAAAGTCAGTATATGTAGTCTATGAGATAAAGATAACTCATAAAGCAAAGACCGCTGATGCCTTATATGCACAAAAGTAAAAAGAAAGTAATCCACAAAAAGTTAGAATCCGAAAAAAGGAGTATAAATCGTAGTAAAAAAGAAATTGCACGTGCAAGCAACATTTTTCACAACCAGAAAGAGATCCGGAGTTTCAGTAGGTTGAGAAGGCTATTTCTATTTGTGAAGTGCAAGCAAAATCAATGAACCTTTACAGAAGAACATTTTAAGAAAAGACAAAGATCACATAGAATAAGCCAAAGAAGGTAGAAAGAATAATAAAAAGAAAGCACGTCAAATCATTTTGTCCCATGAGAAAACGACAACTTTTAGCAAACATTTTTCTGAACACAATCACCGATCTGTCTCTTCATGTGAATAACATTTATGGCGAAATAAATGACAAAATAATTTTAAGATGCAAACTCTAAATGGATATATTCTAAGCATTATTATAAGATAAGAAAATTGGCCTAAAAATTTTAAGACGAAAAGCACATTCAAATTACAGTTAATGAAGTAAATGTATATTAAACAAAGAGTGAACTTGCAATGAAGGAACACGGAAGCACAAATTTCTTCCAACATCTCCAAAGCCCAAAACATCACGAATGCTATAGAAAGTAAAAAAGGGAAAAATTAGAATTTTTTATTATACACAAAGTACCATTTTGTGTATCCTGAATTGGAGACTCAAATGAACCAGGTGGAAGTGGGTCAAATTCAACGCCTAGGGGTGGACCATCTTCCCGATAATGTCTACCCAACTGCCTCTTAACTGCAGTAATAGCAGGGTTTTCAATACGACCCTTCACTTTTAGATATCCAGATGGGCCAGTCCTAGCTTTTACACCCTTCATCTCTACCGCGACACCCTGCATTTGGTACCTTGAACTTGCAATATTGAAAGGATCCTTATCAGGAGGAACTGACATATTCCGTAGGGAAGAGCTACTTCCAGATGATGTATCGTTGCGACGAACAGGAATCCCAGTATGGTGACTTCCAAGCTCATAATTGAAGTCTGCTGCAGAATACTCTTGCGAATTTAGTCGTCTACTTTCAACTTCTCGGAGATCAAAATTCTTATCCTCCCCTTGTTTGGTGCTGCCACAAGAATCCTGCTTAAGTCCACTACCACGATCATGTAGAATGGCACTAGAACGATCTTGTCTTCCACTTGTATTTGCTTCACCATTCCGTAACCTCTTATCCTTCAACCTTCTGTGACAAAACCACCCAGAAACCTGCTTATCTGTCAAACCTATTGACTTGGCAAGTTGTTCTTTCATCGATTCGGTAGGATATTTGTGGTCTGAAAATTTACATCATTTCTTCTTATTTCCAGCTAGTGCACAACAAAAAGGGTAAGGGAAAACTGCAAATAAACAAACAACAGCAGAGTTCTTTTTACCTTCATAAAATTTCTCCAATGCTTCAACCTGACCACGTGTTTTGACTGTTCTCTTCTTGTTCAATTCTGGCGGAGTTTTATCATCTTGAGAATGACCCATGGATGATTCTAGAGAATCAGAAACCAATTACGTCAAAACTAGAGGGTATGGCTTAACGGAAAAGTAGATACACTGAAATGGTCAACATCCTTAATATTGAGAATATGGAAATAAACTAGAGGAATTAACTTTGCAGATGGAGAGCATTTTCTACAGAAAATAGATATCAGGGAATCTCAACAACATGACAGATAACCAAATGTCACCCAAAATAATTGACTGACCTACTCGACCATGGAAGATGAAGAAGCAGTTTAAAGACAGACAAAGCAAAAGATTGATTTTCCGCAATCATTCTAAGCAAAATAATAAGAAGAGCTGAACCAAGTTCTGTATAAGTAAAAGGGATGATGGACAATAACCAAGTCTCTACTGGAACCAAATCATATCTGAAAGAGTAAAGAAGGACATAGACCATATATCAAGTTTCTTTGCCTTTATTTTATCATTAACATCAATTTCCCAAACTCAAATTTCAAAACAGCCCATCTCACTTCCTCTTGACCAGTAAAGGAGCCATTATCAAGTAAAGGAATGAAGAAAATCAAACACAAGGACATGCACATCGAGATATAAAGACATGTCTAGTATAAACTACTAACAAAGCAGAAATTCCTTATGCAAAATCCTGAAACAAACCTCGCACAATGCTTTCAGGTTTAGATATGAAATCTTATATATTACTGAAGGCCTAAATCACAATGGAAACTAAGAGACCAGAAACAAAGGGGAAATCAAAACCACATTTGTACCCCTTGAACAGAAACTAGCAGATAAATGCCTTTGGTTGCCAACAGGCACATCCAGAGCAGGATAAAAGCCAAGATCTAAAACAAATAAAGTTGAGAAGGGGTCAAAAACATTTTTTAACCAAAACCCAGAAGCGATTTATGATGATACGACTGTAAAAAACAAAACCCAAACCTTTTTTTTTTTTGGAAGTCAGGTTATTATGTCCACAATTGAAGTAAAGTGCAAAAGTCGTTTGTAAACTAAAACGCAAAATCAAAACAATTCACAGAAAGTGGTCTGGAAATTCGCAAGTAATCCACTGAAACGAAGAACAAGACAAGCCCAAATGCTATACAACATGAAAATTGCATTACAATCTGAAACAGATAGAAAGATGAAGTAGAGAGGGGAAATTTAACAAATTATACCTTCCATGATCCAACACAAATTAAATTAGAAGAGAGATTTTGAAAGTGGGTTCCTTTCCCTTTCCCTTTCCTCGCTTTGTTTTGATATTAATTCAACATCTGAACCAACAACAGTATGGACGGAGAACGCAAGAACACGTTTTTTCTTTTCTACTCCCCTCTTTTGTTTATAACCGTGGGCAGAAGAAAAATCTGGGAATGCAGGAGGTTTTAGCTTTTAAAGACTTGTAGGATTGTTTTGCATATTTGATGAATGGGAAAGAGGATGAGGACAGAATTGCACAAATGCTGCCTGTTAAGGAAAAAGGTTGGAAGGCCCATTGAAGAAGATTTTGTGTATTCTTGAGGGGATGTCTATGTCTATGTCTATCTATCAGAAAAATATAAATACT
The DNA here is from genome assembly GCA_028571225.1 of Parsonsia alboflavescens. Lineage (NCBI taxonomy): Eukaryota > Viridiplantae > Streptophyta > Magnoliopsida > Gentianales > Apocynaceae > Parsonsia > Parsonsia alboflavescens. Next base: position 41,331 of record JAOXNR010046148.1, on the reverse strand, counting down.
AGTAGCTACTATTATATGCTTTGCTTGTCAATTTTGCATTTGTATGTTGGCCTTTTACAATTTTTTGCATTTTGCCTGATGCCCTGGAGGAGTTTCCTCTCCCCAACCAACCCCTCCCCAAGAATCCCCAAACAGCAGCTTCTCTCTCCCTTGAAAAATATGGATTTCTTTTCTGTAATTTTATCAAAGTTTACGCTCCACACCATATAAAGGAACGATCTTGAATCAAGAATCGAGCCTGTGAATGGTCTTGGAGATGAGAACATCTTCAAAGTGTTTTTTATTTTTGGCATATAAGCGCTATGCTTCTAGAAAAAAGGATAAAGAATTTTTAGAAATTGAAACTTTAGAAGAAAATTGACTAATTTAGATGTAAATCTTTTGTCTTTATCACTTTGGCATCGGATATGCAGATCCAGAGCGGAGGAGTTTTTCCTTTCATTGTTCTCTTTTTGTTTTCCCCTTTTCATTTTTTTAGGTAAATAGGTGAAGGTTTTTTTTTATTCATATAAAAGAAAGACTTAATTTTCTGTATATTTTTTTGGTAAAACTTCATATCTGAAAGTATAATTTATATATATTGATCTAATGTTTTGTTTTATAGGACTCTCGATCTCCCGTTAGCATATTATTATATATTTATATTACACTTCCTATTTTATCAGTAAAAAATTAATACGTGTTTTTAAAAAATTAAATAGTTCTCGCATTTAGTTTATCTTTTTAAGTTTAATATTTAAAATACATTAAATAATAATAATTAAAAGCGAATTAGATTTTTATTAATATAAAAAGGAGTTACATGTAGATGTATAATAAGAGATTTGGTGCCCTTCGGTATACCTTAATATATACTTCCTTTATCCAAAAATAATATCACATTTGATTTGCATAATTTTAAGAACAACAACAATAATAATAATTGGTAAAACACACCTGTAATAGATGATCTGAAGTCATTTATCTTCCATTTATTTAGTTATGTCCAATAGAATAACTTACATTCTATTTGCTTATAAAAAAATGGCTCTAGATCTAATGTTACATAATTGTGTGTCACTTCCTATTATATCAGTAGAAATTTAATCCGTGTCCCTAAAAGTCAAATTTACTTAATGTTTAGTTTATCTTCTTATGTTTTAATATTAAAATATATTAAAAGATAATTATTAAAGGTTATAAATAAGATTTTTATTGATATTTTATTAGTATAAAGGGGAATGATGCAAGAGATCCGGATACATAACAAAATAAGAACTGCCCAATTTCATAATTGTTATTCACTTCATTTTTTTTATTTATTTATTATTATTATTATTATTAGTATTATTATAAATCAAATAACTAGAGATATGAAGAGTCTTTTGGATAAATTTACCTTGAATTTATCATTTACTAGATAGCTTTTTTTTTTATTATCCTCCAGAAAATGTAAAGGTTTTATGGTATTAAGACTTCTCTAATCTATTATCATATATAAAAGTAGAAATAAAGAGCCATAAAATTACAAATCACCTTTTCACCATCTGCCAAAATATCTTTCTGAGGGATTGGGAAGTATCTCAGTTTCTGACTCTTGAATTTCCGATAAAAATTTTGTTTATCATATCATTATTTAGAACTCTTAATTATTTTATCATCCTTGTTTATTTTATTTTATCATCATCATCTACTTTCTTCTTTAAATAATTAAAACATTAAAATATATCTACGTCAATCGGGTATATCAGCTGCACATATGTATTATGTAATTTCTCTATAAAACAATTGGCTTTTTTATAAAATAAAACAATTATTATTTAAAGACCTTTTTATTTATGAAATTTTTTTAAAAAAAATCTTCAACAAAACAAAAATTTCATAATTAAAACAAATAAGACTGGATAAGACCTATAATCATACTATCATAGACAAACAAGTCAAAAACACTTTAATTCCTCCATAAATATATTAAATTTTGAATAAATAAAAACATTTATAACAGAAGAAAAAATTATCATTATTTTATTTTTAAAAAAGCTATTAAATTTCTAACAAAAGAAAAATAGCTATACATAAAATTAAAAAATGAAAAAATCAAACATGAGGGAAAGACAAAAGTGTTTTAAAATGTGAAACATTTCCACATATAAACGTTTAAGAATTTATACATGTAAAATAAAATTTAATATACCGCACAACATAAAGGTCTTTGCCAAGTTGATCATTTTAATGGATGAGAGAGATTTCTAACTTTTACGAATAGTTTCTCTCTCTCTCTCTCTCTCTATATATATATATATATATAAATATATATATATATTTGTTTTTTTAAAAATAAAATCTTCAATAAAAAATATTTTTTAATTACATTTTATAAATTAAATCCTAAAAGGATAAACTAAACCATATGAATACTTGATCAAATTTAATTTTCTTTTTTTAAAAAAAGATATTTGATCATTAACTTAGAATATTAGAAATTTAACTGTGCACTCTATATAGAGTGCATTAGTATTTCTGTATATATATACGTATAGGGTAATGCTATGAAGTACACTAGTGCACTCGATCATTGTTAAGTTTCTAATCGTTGAAGCTTAAGTCAGCTATATTTTTTATTTAGAAAAAATAAAATATTTAATAAAAAAAATTTTGTAACTATATCTAAAACGACAAACTAATTCTTAGGAGTGTTTACAAGTAGCTTTTTGTAAACTATTGGGTGGTTTTACATAAATGGATACTATAATTTATTCTTTGTTGATTTAATCTTCCTGTATTGCTTGTTTTGGTTTTTGGTTACCACATTCTTTGAGTTCTACAATCCCTTCTAATTCTTCATTCAATGGTGCTAGCAATGCAATCTTTTGACTTCAAGACCAAGTTAGCCACTAAAGTTGTACATTTTTCTCAGTTAATCTGACTAGTAAATTTCAAACATGCCAATTTAGTTATTTATTTAATATTTTTTCTATATTTGAACATTAACCACAATAAAATGACTTGGCAAAAGTTATAATAAATTCACAACCCTTCCAATTGGAATGTTTTCCTTGCTCAAGTGACAAGGATAAAATTTTTGATGTAGGGATAAATTTGCTAATGTGATGCAAGTGAATGGAGCACATGTCCTTTTTTTAGGATAATGATTTTGCCTCTTAATGAATCTCACAAGCAATCAATAGTAGTTAAATTGTCAAATTGTTCAAAATTAAAAGGTCAAATCGACACACTTATAAGTTGGTGGTCAAGCTAAAAGGAAAACTTGCAATTTCAAGAAAACTTGCAATTCCAAAAGCTAACTTGTTCATTATGCCTAATCATTTTCTATAAGTGGAAAATAAGAGACTATTCAGCCCTTTGAAGACCGCTTCATCTTCTATCATTCAAAAGAGAAATTAAATTGTTGCTGCGCAAATGTTTGGAAAGAAATATTGTGCTCAATCTTTCAAAAAAGAGATCGTTGGAGGTAATGAATCCATTATGTTGGCATCGTTAAAGATTGGGTACTTATAGACAATGTAATTGAAATTGAATTGGATCTGCCAGTTCAACCAAGAATCGCATGGCCTTCTAGTCCGGCTTGTAGTTAAAACCCCTCTCATCTAAAAATTGGAGTTGGAATCATCAAACCGGAGGTCCGGTGAACTGATTGACCAAGTTTAAGTCTCTCAAACCGCATGACTCGGTTTAAGTCTTTTTTGGTCAAAAAAGTTGAAATTATGCATGGCCATTGTTAACTAAATTGAGAGAGTTCACCAATTCTAAGACCAACTCAGCCAGGGTGAATCATTACTCTTTGATCTCAGGATAGATATATAATATAAATGTAAGAAGATTTCAGAAACTTGATAAAAAATTTTATGGATTATTATGGGTTTTGCATGATAATTTTCAATTTAATAAAGCTAAAAGTTTCTAAATGTTTCATATGATATTTATTACCTAAATCAACTGCAACAAACGAAAATATCATATGTTTTAGATTTTTAAAGTCTTAATATAAATAAATAAATAAATATATTTATATATATTTATATATATTGACTTTGTTTTCCTTTTCTAATAAAAATATAATAATTAGTCTTTTTTAAGCAAATAAATATATAATAGTTGGCTGAAAATTTATATTTTATGTTAATAGTTGTTTATATTGTATTTTTTAATTATTAATCAAATAAAAAATCCTGATGAATCTGCTACGACTTTGACCCCTCTACTTATCAGGTTTAATATTCTGTCCAGTTTGAAAAACATTGTTAATAGAATAATTCATATAATATTATAATATTAATAGCTGATCTTATTATATCCCAACATCCGCATTTTGTTCTTTTAATGCAAATTTTAGTAATTTATCTGAGTATCGACTCGTTGCATAGAGAATTCATCTTTGGTTGATTTTCCTATAGCGTAAATAAGGTTGCTTTTCAACATATATTGATGTGATTTCTTGAAGGTTGAATTTTTTTAGGGTTTATATATTCAAAAATCAATTAAAAGAAATGAAGGACTCATCAAAGATTTAAGGGAGATTAGATTAACCCTTGTTGGTAATTCAACAGTAACTAATCTCTTGATTTGGTAGAAAATTCAATACCTCACCCCAAAGTCATTGAATGCCCCAAATGAAGTGGCTCAGAACTCTCAAAGAACACTCATGAAAGATCACATTTGATCTTTAAGAACTCATTACTCAAAGTGTTTACATGTTTTTAGGTTGTTCTTTCCAATACAAATTGAAGACTATTTATAGTCTCGATGATAAGAAGCCCTAAAAATAGTTAACGGACATTAGAGCCCATAATAAACAAGTCAAATGACTAAAAGGAATTAAGAAAGGTCAAGAAAAAGTTTGAAAACATTGCATTTGGTGAATAGAGACAATTGCTATTTGGCACCTGATGGGCTCGCTCTTGCTTCGAATGGTACTATAGCGCTTCCCTACTATTGTAAGGTGGCGATATGTCGTGCCATCTGGTGCAATCTTGAGTTTTCTCGGCACCAAATTCGTTTCCACCCCCCTAATGTCATTTCTAAGCCTCCCAGCATCATTTCCAAGCGCTTGTTCTTCATTGGAATACTTCCCAAGTTCATCTTCAAAGCCTTGAATCATCCAAAAGTTGAAATCCTTCTTTGGTATCTCTTCATCAAGTTGAATCTCCTTGAAGATGGTTTCAAAATCAAGCAAGTCCTCTCTTCCATCCTTGTATTTGAAATACAAGTCTTTATAATCAATCTTCAAGTCACCATTTGGATCATTCTTAGCAAAGGCTTGACTTGAAAGCTTCCCTAGGATCCCAAACTTTAAATGCAGGTCTTTATATTCAAATCTTCTCCTATGAATCTTCCCTTCATTGAACTCCCCAATGAATATCTTCCTTGATGAATCCATTGATGATATGATTGATCCTTGATCTCCATCATATATATATATATATTAAATAAAATTATCACGTTCTTTATCATTTAATCTAATACTGTAATAGCACATATATCATACTATAAAAGTTCCTCAGTTCATGTTGAAACTAAAAAGTTCCTTAATTTATGCTGCAATTGTCTATAACCGTTTCTTGCTGGATATATTACTCACTCTTCTTTTGAGGAGTGAATTCTCAATCCTCTCACTACTCCTTCTAAAATACATAGTATATTAAAGATCAAATTGAACTAAGTTAGATTCTCATTTGTCTTTCTAAAGCAGTTATATCTCAAGTTAATTTATTTCTATTTCTTTTGATGATTTATTTGAACTTACCCTTTTTTTTTTTTTTTTTTTTTAAAGAAATCTAACTCAGGAATAATAATGATTCTCTCAATCCACTAGTTGTTTCTCTCCAATTAAAAATAGGTGTTTGGTTGGGTTAGGACTAGAAAATCGATGGAGTTATAAAACCCAGGTTGAACCTTCATACCTCCAATCAGCAGGGAAATCAGGCTTTGAACCAACACAGACTTTCTCAAAGAAAAATGTTTTTTTTTTTCAACTCTGACCTCTTTATCTAGAGAGAGCTAAGAAAGCTTATGCAAACCACACTAGGTTATCTCAACTTTTGTTATTATATTCCATTGTGACATATTTATTTATTTTTTTAAGAATGTTTCAAAAAATATAATTCCAACATTAATAATTCACATTTTTTTTTTACCTCAACTATTATACATCTACATGTTTAATTAATATTTTTATTTTCATACAAATTTTTTAAATAATTTCTTAACATATTAATATATGCACTACTTTCAATTTAATAGCATTTTTTTTTTTTTTTGCCATTCTACTCTTTATATTTTATTTTATTTTCTTTAAAAGTATATATAAAATTTTAAATTTTTCATAAGAGTTTTCAAATCTTCTATTTTTATGAAGTTTTATTTATACTATATCTTAAAATTAATAAAAAGAAAAAATCTAAAAATATAAATCCTAGTTGAAGCCGATTAGACCTTAACCCCTCCATTAATCCCTTTTTACATTTAGTTCAATTTTAAAAACATTGGTCGATGGAGCATAAAAGATAGAGGCTAAGGTCGTGGGGATTATCAAACCAATCTTGGTCGTGATTGCTTCATCCCTAACAACTGTATTATAAGTATTAATTATTAACACCAAGTTTTTCACTCTCACCCATTATAACTCTATTGAAACTAAGGATAAATCTTCAAATAATGCCCAAAAAAGTACAACAACTACACTAGTCATAGCCCTATTCTGGTGGTCAATTACACCATCAAGAAATTGGCTTGAGAGTTGAAGACAATAACAAATATTTGATCAAAGTATTAGTAAGATATATGGAATTTCCAACCAATAATCTATAATGAGAAATAGCTAAAAGGATTCAAAATCACCTATACTATTTGTAAGACCAAACTCTTTTAAAAGATCAAGGGCATACTTGAGCTAAAAATTATTTATACTGCATGTAGTTCTTGTATTTCCAATCAAGAAGCTACTTCAAATGTCCAAGATCTTAATTTTAGTACAATTGTGTTGTGGACTCATTCTTGGGTAAAACTTGTGAAAGAAAAAGATGTTAATTAAGGGTTTCTCATTTTTTTTTTATTCTTCACTTTTGATAGTTAGTCTCCTATTTTAATTATTATTCTTAGGAGATTTATTATTATCTATCATTAGTTATTATTTTTTAAAAAACCTACAAAATAGGTTTTCTACTTCTGTTTCTGTATGTAGACTTGCCTATTTAAAGGTTGTGGAAGAAAACAAAACGTTAGTAAGAATTTTTATCAAAAAAAGGGATCTAAGTTCTCTCTCTAAACTCTAAGGCTTTGAATTCCCTTCGATGAGTTGAAATATTTTTCAAGATGGGTCAACCTAAGAACATATGAAAGGGGAAAGGGAATGTGATTGATTTAGATTTCTTAGTTAATCGGCCTGTTACTTGATCCTACATTAGGAGTCATAACAATTTGGTATTAGAGCCAAACACCATGAGCGACGACAACAATGACCTCCTTTAGGGAGAAAGAGCCTTTATAGACTCAAAGTTATCAACGATGGAACAATGCCATGGTGAAAATCTAACACAGATCCTTTAGGAGCAATTTGAAAGCTTAGGGTTCCATGCCTCTAAACCCATACTTAAGGGGGATGACAACAGTAGTGTCGTGTCTTTGATAAAGGATCAACAACCCATTGTAACAGACAGGGAGGTGCTATGGAGCTTGCTTGGACATTTGGTACCCATCAGCCCATGGTCCCACAGTATCCCAAGCCAGAATTTCCAACTTATGATGGAAAGGATGGCCCTATAATTTTGGCTTATTGTAATAATTTGAAAATAAAGGCACATCAGAGGTTGACAAGGTTGGTTTTTTCATCTTTTTGGGGAGGCACAATTATGGTTTTATCAATTAAAACAGGATAAAGGACAAATGTCTTGGGCAGACTTCCAGAAAAGTTGTTTCTAACGCTTTGGGCCTCTTGAAATTTTCAATCCTATGGATGAGTTGGTGACTTTCCACGAATTAGGTACTGTCAAACCTTATCAACACTAGTTTTAAGAAAAGCTAGCTCATGCAGATGAGGTTATTCTTGAAAATTTACTTTTGGAATTGTTTATGAGGGGACTGGATGATTCAGAACACACCTACATGTTTAGTTAATGAAGCCCCCTAATTTGGCCACTATTATAAGCTTGGGTCAAGCTAATGGACACAAACTTCAATTGCAAAAACTCACTAGTACTCACAAGTCAACTTGGCAGCCCCTTGTACAGGTTCTAGTTGTTCCCTACTCATGCAACCAAGACCTTCTATTGTCCCTTTTGCGACATCAAGACCGCTATTAGGTACTCAATCTCCTTTTTTCAAGCAGTTGGCATTATCAATGATGATTGCATGGAAATCTAAAGGCTATGCTATAATTGTGATGAACTTTACTTCACTAGTCGTCAATACAAATGATTTTTTTTATATATAAGAATTAGATGCTTCTGTTGCAAATTCTCTTGACGACAACTTAGATCCAGCCCTAAAATTCCGTTACATGCCATTACATTATAATCTCATGGTTGGACTATGCAGTTGTAGGCTCTCATAATTAGATATCTAGTTCTTGGTTTCCTAACCTTCAGTTTTTAAATAGCTAGGATGTCAGGGACAATTCCTATTAGCATGCCATCATCATTGTTTAGTAAACAAGCTATGATCCTTTTATGACTATTCAAAACTTTGAGTACACAATGTTGAAGTGAGTTTTTCATTTCACTTTCAACTATCTTTCTTGAGGCCATATAGAGACTTCTTAACATTACATACTTTAAGTAGCATTAGTTCTTTATAATCCTAATGGTAACTCTATGTGCACTTCCTCATCCAAAGCCCTATAAAGAAAATCATTGTCATGTTTTATTCCTGTAGTAACCGATCTTCAACAATTATAATGGCAATCAATTTGTGTATGGTGACCATTTGGCCACAAGTGAGAAAGTATCGAGATAGTCTATCCCTGTGCGCTATGTAAATCCCTTAGCTATTAATCTCACCTTCTATCTTGTAATTGTACTATTAAAGTTATACTTGATCTTATAAACCTCATTTTCCAAGTGGACGGGAAACAACCTCCCAACTATTATTGCCTGTTCATAACTTCACATAAAAAAGGATCATTAGGGGTTTTTTTATTTTTTATTTAAAGAAAGTTAGAAAATAAAATAAGCAATTAACCAATAAAATTATCAAGATAAATTCAATTAACAATCAAGCCTAATTGAGGCTTGTTTCCATTTCCAACTAATGAATTGATCCTTGACACTAAGCTATATCAACAATTAAATATGGTAAATTGGTTCAAGTAAAAGCAGATGCTTCTCTTTACCAATATTTCATAATTTTAATTAATTATGAGTTTCTCAATAATTAACTCTAATTAAATAAATCTTGGGATGCCTATAATGATTCAATTTACCAATTTCTTTAAGAACTAGGAAGATCAAACTATGACTAACATACTCCCATATATTAGATCACATAATCCTTTGTCACTTCATGACGACTCTAAATAATAATGAATTTAGAATACATTCACTAACTGTGTATTAGTATTTCAATAAAATATTATGCCTAAACTGAATAAAAGAAAGTGCAATAATAATAATAATAATCAAAGATTTTATAAATACCACATACCCTAGAAAATTGAAGGAAGATTAGTTTCACAGTTCTTGGTTCTGTGGAACTTCAATTCCTGGAAAGTAATCATGAAATTCAAAAATAGTCATTCGCATTAACTATTTGAAAACTAGAACCCTTGGAAAGGAATAATGGAATTTAGAATAGCAGTTGGGATTAACTATTTGAAAACTAACCATTATGAATATACTATATCCAACAATGAAGGCAACAATAAGCGAGTAGGTCTCAAGGGTGTGTAAGGAAAAGAACCTCCATAGATAGGGGTCTTTAAGAAGCAAAAGTTCGCTAGTTCAATAACTATTTCTCAGACCAATCAGTGTATACGAATGCACAATTCTAAAAAAGGTTTTGAACATGAGGTTGTATTTCTTCACCTAGTCAATGAACTATCAATTGGTGTCCATTTTTTCAAAAGAGTTGATGCAATAGGTCGGAGTGGTCATTCCCTTCTTCAAAAATGTACTATCACTATCCTAATGTTAACTTTTGGAATACTTACTTATGAGATTAATGAAAACTTGTGAATTGGTGAAAGCACAACAAATGAACGCTTGAATAATTTTGTTAGATGCTTGAAAAAGATCTTCGACCACAGTATTTAAGAAGGTCGAATGCTGATGAATACAACTACTGCTTCATATAGGAGAGTTTGTGGCTTCTTTGGAATGTTGGGTAGCTTACATTGTATTCATTAGGAATGAAAAAATTACCTAGTGGCATCAAAATGCATGCACATTGGGGGAGACATGGTGTTTCAACTATAATGTTTGAATCTGTTGTATCTTAAGAATCGTGGATTTGTCATACATTTTTTGGAGTTGATGGATCAAATAACGATTTCAATATGTTGAACCAATCTAATTTGTTCATATGGAACTCCAAGCAGACTTGATGAAGCATATTTGGGAGAAATTTGAAGCCGACCCATCAGAGTCATAGTTTACATTAACTTTTTTACTTTTATTTACTCGTTTTATTTTAACCATAATGATTATCCCTTTTGGTACGTATTTTGATTTTATAAATTATGTATCATGTCATTCAACCATAACATTCTAAAAATGTATTAATTTTTGTTCATTCAAAAAAATAATTTGAATATTAATTAATTAATAGTTTTAAAATATAGCATTTTCTAATAATAAAGTAAACGTAAAAAATGTGAAAAATAAAGAACTTGATAATTTTAGCGAATGAGTTGGTAGGTGGAACCTATTTTAAAAACTCTGGAAAAGAGAATTATTGTATGATGGGGTGCAAAATAAGAAGGTGCCTTAAAATAAGTACGTGGTACATGAGTCCCCTGATAGACGCTCTTTGGAAGGATGGCCATTGGAGATACCCTAACGGGACATTTGGTTCACTGAAATGGAAATAGATAAGGAATGAAATAGGCAGGGAATGGAATAGGTAGGGAAAGAATTGGAATTCTGAAAACCTATTTCTTTGTTTCCATGGATGGAATAAAAAGAATGAGAATTTTGGAATAATGATTTTTATGTTTGGTAAGTTTAAATATATATATAGAATGAAATATGTTTAAAATTAAAAGATTAAACTATATTTATTTGATTGTATTATTAAATTTATATAAATTTTAAAACAGATTAAAAGTTTTAAAAATCCATTTAGTTATCCTAAATGCTGCTTATCTAATAAAATTTTCAAATTTATCTTCTTTTTTTAAGATTAAGAAGAAATAATGAAACATATAAGAAAGTAACAATAGTAATCAAGGCATTCTTTAGATGTTTACGAGACATTTTGCAACTGCATTCTTTGTCTTTGACATCGTTTTTAAACTTTCTGTAGAAGAAGGTTGATCTATGATAAGATTAAATAAGTACAGGCTTGTTAAGATTAAGTCCAAAAGGAGAATAAGGTCAAAATTAAAGAAGATCCAATGGATTCGAATAGAAGGACCCCAAAGGTCCAATACAGAAGTCCAAGAAATCATTAGATAATGAGGACGAGATACTCAACCTCACCACTTGCCGAACAAACAAGTGATTAAACAACTCGGTCAAGAGGCAAAGATAGGAAGTTGCATGTCTCGAACCAAGAGAAAGAATGACAGCCACAAATTATCCTCAAATTGACACCTAATAAAAGCAGAATAAGATATGATGCACCTCTCACTGCTTCCCAATTAAGATATATAAGTACAGGGAAAGAAGAAAACAAAGGAGGTATGGAATAAACTCGCCTCTCATAATATCTATTTTTCTCTCTTTTCTAGGCTAATTTGAGCTTTGAAGTTATTGCAGGAGAGATTCACCTTGCATTTTCTCCTTTCTTCCATTTAATTCTTACAGGAATCTTCAAAGTAACATCAATGAGTGGAGCAAGATGAATTCCATCCTTTCCCATCTAATTCATATTTTTTGCAAGATCAATCTGGTCTCAAATAAAGCCAAGTTGCCAAACTGTGAATCCTGCTAAGACATTTGAAGTTGCACACTTTGTCTTCAACACAATTTTTACCATTATGGGAGAAGAAGGTTGATTTGGTAGCTGATGAAGCCAGCCCTAAAGGACAAAGTCGATGGACAGTCTAGTGACAAAAGAAAGATGATAAAGAAACATGTGCAAGAAGGAGCGAGAGAAAGATTAGTATAAGTAAGAGAAACCAGAGGGGGTATTATGGCAATACTTCAATCCTTCTCTATTCCTTATTGTCCAGGATTTGTTATTCATATATTTTAATAAAGAATTATTATTCCAAATTTTGTCAAGATTTGCAATTCTTAGAAATTATATTTTTGATGTTTTTAAATTAACCAATCAGAGGAATTCTAAGTCCCCAGAATAAGGCTTGAATGAAATAGCCATTCAGGTCAATCAAATAACCCATAAGAGCAACCCAAATTGGGGCTGCTTTAGAGGGTGTCTGGATTAGAGATTAAATAAGGAGACACCACTCCCCATTGAAGAAATGTGCTCCAAAAGGGATTTCAACCTATAAAAAAAGGAACCAATGCAAAATAAGCATAGTTGCCTCAAGCTCAAAAGTTGAAAAGAGAAAGAATGGTGGGCCACACAGAATTGATTGTTGAAATTTTGATTCCCCCCTCCCCCTTCCTTTCACTAAAAAGTAAAACCCTACGGTTACTTTTACCTATTTTTTTTCTTCTAATTTTATTTATATATTCAATAACATAATATTTTTTTGTTTTGTTTTGAAAAATAATTATACATTTTTTAAAAGAAAAAATAAGAGTTTGTTTGATTATCTTTTCCATAATATTTTTTTTTATGGAAAATTTAGAGAATAAAAAAACTCCTTTTGTATTTGAAAAAAAGTTCTCTAAATATTGTTTCCAAAATAACTTTTAGATCTTTTTTTCTTTTTTAAAGAAAAAAAAATTTCCTTGTATAAATTCAGTGATAAAATTATCAGAAGTCATTCATTGCTAGGTGCTAAAAAATATATTTTAAAAACTTTTTATTAATATTATTTTTTAAAAAATATTTTGTATTTTATTAAAAGAATTAATATATATTTTTTGTTTTATGATAGTATTTTAAATATTTTATTTTATTATTATGATTTTTTTAAAAAATAATTTTTTTTAGAAAATAAATTACTTTCTCATGTATTTCATATTTTGCATGAAATAATATGTTATTTATTTTTAATTAAAGCTAATTACATTATTAATATGTTTAATTCAATTCAGAAATTAATAAATTTTCTAACATTTTTTTGTCAATCCCTTTGTCAAATGTTTATATAAAATTTTATTCGGGATTATATATCGAAATAATTTTTTTAAAGAAATCGAGGATAATTTTAAAAAATTCCGAAATTACAACAAAATTTGACATACAATTTTTTTTTTTTTGTTTTGTTTCATGAAGGAGTTCTAAGTAGAGAATTTTAAAGAAAAATGTTTTAGGATTTTGAGGGAGTTTTGTTTCTAGTTGCAAAAAGATGTTTTTGTGGTGAAGCTTTGCACTTAACATCTTGTCTAGAGATTATTGAGTTGTACGACATGATCGAATTGTTGTATCCTAGAGGGGATAAGTCAAAGGTGTTACTACTGGACCAGTGAAAATATATTACCACAATGGGCTTGAATCTCCTTAACGAAAGCGAGATATCAGCACCTCAACCTGAAGTTTTTCTACAAATATTGTTTATTAAAAATTGTAATATCACAATTTTAAGGAGTTTCAGAAGATGATGACAGTTAAAAAATAGGTGGATATCAAAGTAGGAGATCTCAACAAACCATTCCTTTTCAATGGTACCCACCTTAAAAGGTGGAAGTCTAAGGTACTATTTCATTTTAACCTTCTTAAAGTTACATATGTTCTCACTAAAAAGAATCCAAACAAGATAGATGTTACTGACATGAATGATGAAGAATATACCTGTCATTCACTTGGAGACAGTGGAGCAGTACAACAATGATTCCTTCAATTGTAGGAATTATCTTCTTAATTATCTTTCTGATAATTTTTATGATTATTATGATAGAACTTACTCTACTGCCAAGAAAATTTAGAGGAGGCAAGTGCGAAAAAATATTCTACGAGCATATTTTTTTCTATTTCAGATGGTGGACAATTAATTATTAGTGGATAAAGTTAGCTATGTTATCATGATAGTAGGAAAGATCAGGTCTGAAGATATCAAGATTGGAGATAATCTTATTGTTTGCTGCATAATTGATAAACTTCCCCTTTCATAGAAGGAATTTCAGAAAAGCATGCTCCACAACTAAAAAGAAACAATCCTTGAAACCTTAATAAGGTGAATTCGGATAGAAGAAGAGGCAAGGGACCAAGATACATTGATGCAACCAGTTGAGAGTACAAAACAAGCCATCAAAATGAAGGTAAATTTAATTTCTTCAAATAATGCTACTCCTAATACTAACAGAAATACCTTTTTGAAGCCAAAAAAGAAACATTTCAAGAAAAATTGTTCTGGACCTTCCAAGAAATATGGTGGTAATATTTATCAAGCAAAAAATCAACCACAACAAAATCATGGTATGTGTTTTGTCTGTGGCAAGAGCAGGCACGTTGCTTGATTTTACAAATTTTGGAAATATGGGATTGCTCCGCATACCAACGTAATTGAAGAGCCACTTGTGGCTATGATAATAGACATTAATATGATTGAAAGTGATGATGGTTGCTGGGTAGACTCAGGTGCAAACTGTCATGTCTGCTTTGATAAAAAATGGTTCATAGTTTATACTTCTTTTGATGAACCTAAAACCATCATGCTTGGCGATAATCATACCACCCAAGTGTTGGGAACGGGAGAAGTTGAGTTGAAATTTACATCTGGGAGGGTATTGACATTAAAAGATGTATTATACTCCTTCAATAAGAAGGAATTTGATGCCAAGTTATCTACTCAACAAGACTGGCTTCAGGTAGAACATAGAATCTAAGCAATATGTTATTACTAAAAAGGGTATTTTTGTGGATAAGGGGTATGCATGCGATGACATGTTTAAATTGAATATTGAGATGAATATAGCATATTCAACTTCTGTTTATATACTCTCTTCTACAAATTTTTGGCTTACTCGTTTGTGTCATCTTAATAGTCATTATATGGGAATCATGAGCAATATACTATTAATCCCAATGATTAAAAAGGATTTTGAAAAATGTTAAGCTTGAAGTAAAGAAATCACAAAAGACCTCATTTTGATTTCATAAGAAAAACTAAATTGTTAGAATTGATCCATAGTGATGTTTGTGAACTTGGAGGAATTCTAACTCGTGCAGAGAATCGATATTTTGTTACTTTTATTGAAGATTTCTCTAAATATACTTATGTTCATTTGATGAAACATAAAAGTGATTTATTTAAGAAGTTTAAAGAATACCTCTATGAAATAGAAAGTCAATTCGGTAAGAGAATAAAAAGTTTAAGAAGTGATAGAGGTCAAGAATATGATTCTAATGAGTAAAATTCTTTTGTAGAATCATTGAGAATAATTCATGAAGTTTTTGCACATATTCTCTTCCATCTAATGGTGTAGTCGAGAGGAAAAACATAACTTTGGTTAAGTTAACTAATGCCATGCTTATTGAATTTTGTGCACCTTCAAATATTTGGGGTGAAGCTAATTTGACAGCTTGTTATGTGTTATATAGGGTGCCACATAACAAGTCAAAGTTATCACCGTTACAATTGTGGAAAGGCTATAAGCCAAATTCAAGATATCTTAGAGTTATGGGTTGTTTGGCCTATGTTAGGCTAATCAATCTCAAAATTTTGAAATTGGGTGCGAAAGTCAACACTTGTGCTGTTCTTGGTTATGCTCCTAATAGTACAGCCTACAAATTTTTAAATTTTGAAAATAATGTGATTATTGAATCAAGTGATGCAATTTTTAATGAAGAAAAAACTCCATTTAATTTTAAAATTAGTGGGGGTCAAAGAATTGAGGAAAATATTTTTATCTCTACCTAACTCTTCTACTTCAATTTTGAGAAAAGAAAATAATGATCATTTTCAATCTAGAAGAAGTAAAAGAGTTAGACTATAAAAAGATATTGGTCCGGATTTTCATTTTTTAATGTTGAAAATGACCCCCTTACTTTAAAGAAGTTTTGACATCACCTAATGCATTTTTTGGAAAGAGGTTGTAAATGATGAGATTGAATCACTAATTTTTAATAAAACTTGGAAATTACTTGATTTACCACCGAGTTTTAAAACATTTGGTTGTAAATGGATCCTCTGGAAAAAAAAAAAAGTTTAAACCAGATGATTCTATTGAAAAATATAAGGCAAGAGTAGTTTCCAAAGTTTTTAAGCGGTTGGAAAGTTTAGAATTTTTTTGATACTTATTCTCTTGTTACTAGAATAACATACATTAGACTTTTGACTGCTATCGCAGCAATTTTTGATTTACAAATTCACCAAATGGATGTTAAAACTACATTTTTAAACGGCTACCTAAATGAAGAAATTTATATGGAACAACTCGAAGGTTTTGTGGAAATTGGTCAAGAAAACGAAGTGTATAAATTGACTAAATACCTTTGTGGCTTAAAGTAGACACCTAAGCATTGACAAGAGAAATTTGATTCCTGCATGATTGAGAATGACTTTAAATCAAATGAGTGTGATAAATGCATCTATTATAAATCTTGGAATGACTCACATGTTATAATTTATCTCTATGTGGATGATTTGTTACTTTTTGACTCTAATTTAAATGTGATCAAAGAGACAAAAGCCATGTATAGTATTCATTTTGATACGAAAGATTTAGTGAATCAAATTTTATTTTGGATATGGAAATTTCTCTAACATGTGATGGTATTTTTGTTGATCAATTGCAATATATTAAGAAAATTTTTAGAAAATATAAGTTTCTTGATTGCAAACATGTGGCAACTCCTTTTAATTCAAGCATTCACTTATTTCCTATTAAAAGAGATGGTGATGTGATAAATCAAAAGGAATATGCTAGTATAATTGGCAGCTTGAGATATATGACTGATTGCATGGGACTTGATATTGGGTATGCAGTCAGAGCACTTAGTAGGTTTACAAGCAAACCAGGTATAGAACATTGGTATGCCATAACGAGAGTTATGAGATATTTACTTGGTATAGAAGATTATGCCCTGCATTATAAAAAATATCATGTAGTACTTGAAGAATTTATGAAGCAGATTGGAACAATTTATTGGGTGATTCCTATTCTACAACTAGTTATATTTTTACTCTAGGTGGTGGTGCTATTTGTTGGAAATCTAAAAAGCAAACTATTAGTGTTAGATCTACCATGGAGGCTGAACTAATTACAATGAGGAAGTGAATTGGTTAAGGGATTTGTTATTTCAAATACCTTATTTTGAAAAACCAATCCCTAATATATTAATTTATTGTGATAGCACTACTGTAATTGGTAGAGTTCAAAACTGTTATTATAATGGTAAATCCAGATCTATAAGAAGAAAGCACAGTACTATGAGATCTTATTTGACAAGTAGTGTTATAAATGCTGATTATGTCAAATCTTGTAGATCCATTGCCTAAGGCCTTAGCAAGAGAAAAGGTTTGGAGCACATCGAAGGGGATGGGATTGAAGTCCATAAATTCAAAATTTATAAATGAGGACATCCAACCTGGGGATTGGAGATCCTATAACTAGATTCATTGGGAAAAACAAATCATATGATGGCTTGTTATGAGTGGGGTGTTAGAGTTACAAGAGCTCCCTTGACAGATATCAAATATACAAGTGTGGAAGTAGGTCGCTTCCAATTAGAATGGGGCTTATTCTCAAAGATACTCATAAAAATTGGGATAGCAAAAGGCCATAAAGTGTTGTCTAATAAGACTTATGTCAATGCCTCGATTATTATGTGTAGGTAGTAATACTTTATTTCCTGTAAGCAGTCATAGTGCAAGTCTGAGACCACTATTAACTCTAGAGTAGAGATTACTATTTTACTAATTGGAGATTCAATATAAAGCACACGTTCATTATACATAATGGTCTCTCTTTAATTAGAATGTTCTCTTTAATTTATGATTAAAATGAGTGGGGCAATGCTGGAATATTTTTATATTAAAGTTAGTTTTGATAAAAATAAGGAGTATCATTTTATTAATTATTCTTATCTTAACTTTTCAAAACTCCAAAATTTTCATGTTTTAACTCCTAATCTAACTTGTTTTAAATGAGCTTCATTTATTTGAAGATTATACATATTAAAATTCCGAAAGGATTCCTACAACTATAAAGGGAGGATTTTCTTGTTTTGTTTGATATAAGTGAAACAAGTAGAAACAAGTTACGTAGAGAATTTGAAATAAAAAAGTTTTTCGGTTTTTAGGGAGTTTGTTTCTGGTTAAAGAAATGTGTTTTTGTGGTAAAGATTTGCACTCAATATCTTATCCAGAGATTATAGAGTTATACAAAGTGGTTGGGATATTATATCTTGGAGGGGACAAGTCAAAAGTGTTATTGCTGGACCAGTGAGAATATATTGTTGCAGTCAGCTTGAATCTCTTTAAAGAGAGCGAGATATTCCCCAAGCCAAGGTTTTCTATAAATATTGTCCACTAAAAATTGTAAAATCACCAACTTCTACTACAACCTGGATGACTTCATATACACTTGGATGAAATTTCAATAGATTTGGGATTGGATACTATTTACTGAAAGGTCCTTTCAACCTATCAGCATGTTTTTTCCAAAGAAAAATTTGAATAAGTTTGAAAGACTTTGTCCTTCTTAGTTTAATGAATTTATATATATATATTTATATATTTATGATAGAGTAGTGCCCTCTAACCTCTATGTCCTGCGTTCGCCACTAATTACTTTCCTTCTACTTTTATCCCTAATATTGCTGCGAATAGAGGACTTAAATTTGTTTTTTAAATAAATGCAATTTTTTTTAAAAAAATTTTTTTACTTGTGCAACAAAACCAACCATATTTGCAAAAATAAAATTAAAAAAAATGAAATTAATATAAATTAGAAATGAAATGAGAAAGCAAGCATGATAAATGACAAATATGGAGAGCGATCAAAGGCAGACACAAATTTCTAGAATACGTTTCAGAAACCATCCACTGTCAAAACATCTTAGGTCAATTTTTATAGATGAAAAATCATGTTTCTCTCCCATAAAACTTCTATTTCAGTCTGATCCCTTTTTAGTGAATTCTTCATCTACTTGCCCATTTCCTTGTTCTTTTACCTCACCCAGTAAAATCCCTTGCCCTTTCTTGTTCTTTTCTTACCAATTTACGCTAAATCGTGGGTTCAAAGATGGTGAACCTCTCTCTCCTTCTTTGGCTTATGATGTCCTTGGTTTTGATTCTAATTGTACTACAGATGAACTTAAGTCCACTTTACAAGAACTTCAAATCCTCATTTGTCTTTAGGATAGTTGATCATTTAGAGACATTGGTTCAGCCATTTGTGTTGATATCTATGATGAAGGCATTGGGGAGCCAACATTCAGAAGGTTTTATGTTTGCTCTGATGCATTAAGAGAAGGGTTCAAAGGTAGTTGTAAGAAGATAATTGGGGTTGATGGGTGCTTTTTGAAAAGACACCATCCTGTAGTTCTTTTATTTGTGGTGGGGCTTGATGCAAATAACGAAGTATACCCTATTATATATGTTGTTATTGAGAGTGCAAACAAGGAAAAAATGGTTGTGCTTTCTTAATCTAGTGCAACAAGATTTGAACATTAATGACACTGGGAATTGGGCCATAATCTTTGACAGGCAAAAGGTATTTTCTAAACCTTTCTCTATTTGTGCTTATGCAAAAAATGACAATCTTTAAAGGGACCTCTATTTGAATATTTAGAAAATTAAAACTGAAGTCTATTGTTGATTATCTTGCAGGTCACTAAAAAATACTACGACTTAGATACAACCTAAACAAAGAGAGAGGAGTTTTTCATAATACCATGAAGTCTATTGTTGATTATCTTGTTGTTTTTGAAACTGAATGTTTTCTGTTGTTTTGTAGGGTTCGATTCAAGCCGTGACAAAGGTGATGCTAGGTATAGAGCATAGATCTTGTGTGAGGCATTTGCATGGCAATTTCAGAAAATCATTCCCCAGTGAAGCCCTAAGACTTAAGTTATGGAGTTGTGTAAAGACTATGTGTGCAAACAATTTTAGGGTTGAATCGGAGTCAATAAAAGAGATAAATGAGGGTGCTTGGAAGTAGTTTAATGACAATCACACCCCGAGGCATTGGTATAGATGTTTCTTTAGATCTAGTGTCAAGTATGATATTTTGCTTAACAACTATTGTGAGAGTTTTAATTGGCAACTGATTGAAGTTAAGGGGAAGCCAATATTGGGTCTCTTGGAAAAGGTTAAGGTCTTTCTGATGAAGAGAATGAAAGAAAAAATGAATGGATTTGTAATTATGAAGGAATGATTTGTTCAAGGACAATGAGTAGGGTAGAAAAAAATGAAGGAAAAATCAAGGGACTATTCAACCCAATTGGATAGAGAAACAATTTGTCAAGTCTTTAGGACTACTGGTGATCAGTTTGTGGTTGATTTGGCACCACTCACTTCTAGTTGTAATAAGTGGGAGCTTAGTCGGATCCCTTGTCTCCAAGCCAGTGCTACCCTTGGATTTGTTGGAAAGGATACGCTAGATTTTGCTGATAGTCATTACACAAGGGAGGCCTTCTTGAGGGCATATGAGTATTTGATTTTCCTTATAAATGGCCCAACAATTGGGATGCTACGAGGAAGCCTAGATTACAAGCTTCACCAAAATTGAAACTCCCTGAATGGCCTACGAAAAACAAGAAAAAGGATGTTGGTGAGATGAGAAGAAATGCTACAATCAAGTCCACTTTATCAAGGGTAGGTTTTATAGAATCAGAAATGTAGCAAATGTAAACTTACAGGTCACAACATAAGA
This sequence comes from Parsonsia alboflavescens, assembly GCA_028571225.1. NCBI lineage: Eukaryota > Viridiplantae > Streptophyta > Magnoliopsida > Gentianales > Apocynaceae > Parsonsia > Parsonsia alboflavescens. The sequence continues at coordinate 20,284 of JAOXNR010046148.1, read as the reverse complement.
AAATGACTCAATCCTTTAAAAAATGGTAATGAACAAACAGAAATTGACATTAAAGAGCATCCAGATACATAGGCCACACATGAAGAGCCAAGAAATGTCAATAAATGTAGAAAGTGTGGAGAATCCGGGCACAACAAAATTACACATAAGAAGGATGATTCGATTGTAGAATCTCTAAAGGTTCATCAGGGTGATTTAATGATGGTTGTAGAAGAGACAAGTAATGAAGCCATGCCAATTATAAGCTCTCAAGTTTGTTTCTAATTCCTTTTCTCTGTTTACTTTAGTTTAAGCTCTAATTACTGGTTTCATTTATGTCACTTGTATGTAACCAGTGGTAAAAAAGAGAAAGGGAAAATGTAACATTTGCAGACAAGAGGAACATTACAAGAATCTTTGTCCAAATGTCTAAACTCAAAGGAAATTCAAGGATTCCTTTTTAAATTGATTCTTGGTTGGGTTGACTACATTTTTTTGCTGTTTTTTTGTAGGCATTTTAGTTGGTGGATGGGTTGGTTTGCATTTTTTCTTTCCGGTGTGCGCGGGCATTTAAGGTTATAAAGTTTGGGATGGTATCATCTTTTGTTGTTTGGCAATGTGGTGGTTAATTGGATTATTCTTTTGTTGTAAATTATACTGCAATGTTGAAGGGTAAAAGAGTACATAGATGCTTGATGTCATGTCTGTCATGAACTTCTTATTAAAAGTCTAGCTTGTTAGTGATAATTATGTTGAACTTACATGTGTTCGTGGATCTAGTATGGATTGAACTTCAGGTTTTAAATATCCTTTTTTTTCCTTCTGTTTCTATTCCTTGCTTATTAAATTTTAATTTTACTAGAATCTGTACACCTTCAAGAAGTTCTTGCTGCAGGGCCTTATTTCAGGCTTTTCTATTAAACCTTGGTTCAATTGAATTTGTTGTCTATGAAATTACTATATAACCGAATGCCCTTGCCAAAAGGAAGGTTGGAATATTTTTTGGAAAACTCATGTTTCATTTGTACACATGACTACAAAAATATATACTCCGCCAACTAACCTTCCAAAAAAAGGATCATTCACATTGCTAAATCAAGTACCCTACTTTCCTATGAGCCAAAAAATAACTAAATTACAACAAGTCATGTTAAACTAAATTACTAAGCCACTTCAATCAAGTACCTACATTTTTATGAGCCAAACTACAAGTACAAAGACTAAACTACAATTACAACAAGTCATTTTAAACTAAACTAACTTAGGTAAACCAACACCAACCTACACTTCAAGCTACCAATCCAGTACAACTCTAGCTCGAAGGCCATTGCAGTTGTTTCCACTAGACCATTAACAATCATATTAGACTATTACACATAATTACATTCCAACTTCAAGGATATGTAAAAACCCACAACTAGGATTAACGAAGTGGCACAAAAGCAAGTTTGTAGAATCTCGCACTGCTCCTGGAGTCTTCAAGTTCAATTTCAAACCTTTGAGCTCTCCTTAACAGCCCAGGTAGAATCATGGTTGGGCTAGGGCATATGGAAGGATCATACCAAGAGAAATAACCACAATCGCTTGAGATCTAGAATAAAAATGGCACAACTCATCAATGCTTTTACAAAATAGGGAATTAAATGAAAGAACATAATATGGCTTACCCATACCTCAAATTTTTATTCTTTTATTCAAACTAAAAGCCAGTATAACTCTAAGAAAAGTTACAATGGTTTATTCTCCAATTAATATCGTCTCATTGGTCCTTCTTCAATAGAAGTTATAATAAGCTCATTACACTTGAAAAGATATACAAATTTTTACATATGGAAGGGCCATATTTTATTTTTGATTTCAAGAATTGTTTAAAATATTCTCGAATCCTTTCTTTTCCATGAAGAATATTAGACATTCAGCTAAAATAACTGGCAAATTTTCCCCATGCTCTTACTCAAATGAGTTGAATTGAGAAAGAAGAAAGGGAAAACAAAAAACGTAGAACAAAAAAAAAAAAGACGATTGAACAAAAAAATTTTCACTGACCCCATCCTCTTGACACCTAAAAAAATTTCTTCCAAGACTAATATGTCTTCATTATTATCCTTTTTCAACAGTAACAAGATACATTGTTGATTGGATCCTTAAGACATAGCCTTTGACAAGAAAAGGTGGAATGTGTGAAGGGAAATTTGGGGGAAATGAAATTGTGCATCCGTAGGGACTGGGTATGAATCCTTTTTTAAACAATATTGTTGGGGGTCTTCAGATTAGGGTGGGGAGAAGATGGATTGACAATTATGCCCTTTTAATGACACTGTTTTGGTTTTGTGACCTCCTCTATTGTGAGAGTGACTGATCATTGATGCTTTAAATCGTTATAGCAGAACATAACAAGAAGTAAAACCATTATACTTGAAAAAAAAGTTTATAAAAATATTTTATAATTTATTCTAAATTTATGAGATTATATTGATAAAAAATCCATAAAAATATTATTTTAATTTTAATGAAGTGATGCGGATCACTTATAAATAGTGAAGTGGTTAGATTGAATAAATGCACCTTTTTATTTTATTTTATTTTATTTTTTCGTGCTTACGAAACAAGCCAAATCAGTAGAAAGTAAATTTAGAAAAATAAAAATCAAAAGAAATTAGAAATGAGATGAGAAAGCAAACATGATAAAGAGAACATATGGACAGCTATCAAAGGCGGACACAAATTTCCAGAATACGTTTCAGAAACATCTGCTGTCCAACCTTCTACGGTGAGTCGTTACAGATGAAACATCATGTCTCTGTGTCCGAAAACATCTGTTTCTATTTCATCCCTTTTCCAGAATTCTTCCTTTACTTCCTCATGTCCTTGTTCTTTTTCCTCAGCCCGGAAAATCCCATTTCCTTTCTTGTTCTCTTCTTCACAGTTTAGGCTAAATTGTCGGTACAAAGATGAAGAACCTCTCACTCCTTCTCTGGCTTGTGATGTCCTTGGTGTTGTTTCTAATTGTACTCCAGATGAACTCAAGTCTGCTTTTCGATCCAAAGTATGAAAAAGAAAGTTGCCCTTTAAAGTGAATTTAATAAAAAATTGATCCTTTTCACCCGTTTCTTGAATGCGAGGATTTCTTTTGTATATGCTTGTATTGGTTTATGTGGATGTGCAGGTGAAGCAGTTTCATCCAGATGTAACTCAGGATAAGGGAAGTTCAGATATAATGATTCGTCGTGTTATTAAAGCGTATGAGGTAATAAATCGTTTCTTTAATGTAGCTGATTGAATTTTGTTCTTTATTTCTCTTTTATTTTGGTATAAAGTTTGTGTCCATTGGAAGGAAAACAAACAAAATTTTGCCCATTAGTCCGGTGAATTAATCTTGATAGCAGAAAAAATTTCCAAGTGGATTCCTGGATATTCCCTAATGGATGTAGGAAAGATAAGGTAAGAACCAGGATAAGCTATACAGAATCAGATCACATAAGCTTGCGTTTGAGGTTTTCAGCAAACTCATGAATTTTCCTTGCATGTGTATGGCTGAAAAAGCAATTACTGTTAAATGGAATTATTTTCTTGCTTCGTTATCTTTATGAAATTTACCAACATTCTGATGGCTTCATCTCCCTCCTGGACCTTGTCAAATCATTTCTGCATTCAGTTTGCTTATTTATAAAAGATTTAGCATAACTTTGAAATTTGCTTTTATCACTCTGGTTTGGAAATTTTAGCAGATATTGTCCAACTACAGCAGGTCAGAAGTTATTGAGAGGTACACTAATGATTGAACTTTTCAACCTTTTACTTAATGAATGGTCCTCTTTGGTGTTTGTTCATCTATTGATTCCTTCAACTATGATCCTCTCGATAATGTCATATCGTCATTTTATCTTATTGCCGCACATTTGTGAAACCACAATCCAGCCATTTCCAGCAAGCAAATAGAGAGATAGAATTCGGGGAAAAAGGGAAAGATCTGTTTGCGTTTGCTTATCTGCTCTGCCAACTAACCGAATAAGCCATAAAAAAGTTGTTTATTTACCTATTCCCTGATCATATCTATCTTATGTAGGGAATGTCTGGATCCCTTTGATGAACCAGAATGTGAAGCATTTGATCTCTTTGTCAATGAGACTCTTTGTATCGGTAGAGGTACTATTAATTTCTTAATGTTACCTTAATTGAGGAACATAAGTTGAATTGCAATGTTTTGTAAGATCTTGGTGAAACGCTTCTATGCATATTTTAATTTCTTCATCTACCCCTTCCCCAAAACAATTGTAATGATATTTGCAGAATCATAGTTTCTTTTTTCTTTTTTAAAACAAGGAAGCGTAGCACAGGAAAGAGAGAGGCTTAAGTAATGTCTCATTTGCAGTTTTGAAATCCCCTGAAAATTAGCCACTACTTTTTATTCTCATGAGAACATTTCACAGATAACACTGGATTTTATCTGCAAACTGGCACTCAGATCTCATTACACTTCTATGCTTAGGTTCTCCATATTAGACCATGATCATGAAAGCCAGAAACTTTAGAATTTAAAACTCTAGTAACAAAAATAATATAATCCGCCATATGATCGAGGGATTTCCCAATTAGGGGAACAGACGAGGAATGTGGCAAAGTTAGTGTAAGTACGATTTTATCGAATGGCCAAACTGTTTTTGGGGATTTGTTAGATCACATTCATTTCTGGTCTACGAGGATGCTTAAATTTCTAATTGTTCGTTGTCTTTTTTGCTAGCTTTCGGGTAATTAGGTAGTAAGTTTCGAAAATACTTCTGCAGTTATTACAATTTGTTTTGTTTTTCCTGGCTTGAATACTGGTCCCCAGATTATTTTTATTAATGCTCCGGCCTCAGTTTCCCTTTTAATGTGCTGACTTACCGTTGCTTGAATTTTGAACAGGCTGTCCATATTCTTGTGTGAAGAGAGCACCTCAAGCATTTGGATTTGCATCTTTAACAGGGACTGCACGTGCAACTTTTCAAGGTTTGATCCTTCAGAGCAACTCTTAAATCTTCAATAACTCTTGATCCGTAACTCCATGGCAATTGACCAGTGTAGAAAATATTTTGTTTACATAAATGTGAAGACCAAAATGGTCATTCTAAGAGACAACAAGAATATATAAGACCTTAAACTTGGCTCTTGAATATAAGAGAGTTCAGCTGTTCCTTTACGTAACACTTTCAAGTTAATAGAGTTTTCTACTCTGGTGTAGCAAAGTTAAGGAAATACTTGCTTCAGTTTTTAACCGTAACTTTGATGTCTGGTTTTCTTCTTTTAGGGCGTGGAGAAGATTATGAAGTACAAGTTGCAGTCAGCCAGTGCCCAAGGAATTGTATTCACCATGTTACACCTTCTCAAAGACTCGTTTTGGAAGAGCTACTTGACAGGTATAAAGCATTACATATTCAGCATTGTATACAAATCCCAAGTATAAAAATGTAAACTAGCCTAGAGGAACAAAGGAATATAGAGTCCAAAAACCCTCCTTTTTAATTTAACCTCTTTTCAAGGGAAATTCTAAATAAATATGTAATTTCCTCTTAAGTTACTTCCTCTGATATTGTTCTTCGTCGTTTAACTCAGTATTTACACTTTCTTCTGCTTTTGTAGCATAATCGATGTACCCTATGATACCTCAGCTGAGAAAGACTTGCTATATTCCCTTGTTGCTAAGGCCAGATTTGAAAATAATCGATTCCAGAAACCCAAGAAGCAGCCGAAGGACTCAACTAAACATGTAGATTGGTACTGAACCATCGATTGATGGTCATAATTTTAGAACTGTTGTACTCTATTTGTACTAGGATTAGGACTCTTTAGTCTTGAAGCTTATTTATATATTGTTTGGATGAAACAATATATGGTTGGAGCTTATAGTATCTGTTGTGTATATATATTCATATTATGTGTATAATTATATATGTATATTTTGTTATGAATTAAATTATTTGTATTGTTATATGCTTTATTCACCAAAAGACGATGAACATTTGGTTTCTTGTTTGTGGTGGAAGGGATTGTTTCTTGTACATTTCCTTCGAGAGATGTTACATAACTTTGTTTGGCAAAATCTTTAATATGGTCTCGCAACAATTATTTCTTGGTTACTAGTCTTTGATATGAAAACGAAGATTTTAGGTTAATTTGGCCGTTTTTTTTTTTTTTTTCCTTTTTTGTATTTCCTTTGCATGGTAGAAACAATCAAAATATATTTACATTCTGTTTATCCTTGAGTATTAGTGGAATTTGAATTTGAGATCTATAATTTGCGTACTTGTCACTTCATGAATTTGAGATCTATAATTTGCGTACTTGTCACTTCATCCATTAGGATGTCTTTGAAGGGACTATCGAAATATATTCTATTTAAAGTGGAAATCAATTCAAATCAATCACAAAATATATGTGAAAAAGGGATTATATAAGCATGTTACTTGATTTCCCGCTAATTATTCAATGTTTGCCCTCAAGTATACACAATTCAAACATTGTTTTTCAGTCCTCCAATCAATCATTCCTCGAACTAGCATGCTAAATTGTCACATAATGGAGAACCAACACCCATTGGACTAAGGGTTCTTAAAATTGCACAATCCGAAAGGAATTCCAAATATCAACTTCTAGCACAAATTCAAGAAGTCTAAATTTTCACGCAACACGTTGTTTCTTATAAGCAATCAATTAAATAAACATAGAAAACCCGCCCTTGCCTTTACATTGATATGACTTTGATAAATTGATACTCAACTTTTTCTTTCTAATTTTAGTGAGCAATACTGCACTTCACATTTTCTTCTTCTTCTTCTTTTGAATGGATGACATTGCACACCTTATATTTACTGCTTGAAGTACCTTACAAGTATACATGAGAGTATCATAACACATTACAGCAACTTTGAAGAACTGATTTAGGCAAATTCCCAATGGCATCCCATCAATACTTAATTCATGCAAAACACAACTTTGAGAACTTTTAAACTTCCCAAACTCTTGTTTTAAAAGATCAGTCTAAAATTATCCCAACTTTACAAAATCAAGAAAGCAAAGCTAACTATGCTGAAAATCTATTCATGCAACAATTAAACCTTCTAAAACTTCAAGAGTGACAAAAAGTACAAATTTCAGCATAAAAAACCATTCCAAATCATGAATGCAATCAACCAAGATAAAGAACAAGTGAAATTCATTTTTTTTGGGCTTTTCAGTTTGCAGTCACAAAATCGTCCCCTACACGGATCTTCACATTGTCCTCAATGTGATTTGCATATATACTTTACAAAAACTTTGAGGAAAATCATGGAACAAGAAGAGAATTATACTTCCTTGGTCATTGCAGAGATGAACTCGGGCTCCCTTGCAGAATTAGTGCTTTTAAGAAATCTAAGAATTTTCATAATCACTATCATCATCAAACTGAATATCTAAGTTATTTTAGGATCCAAGTGGCTTTAACTCTCTACATTCTCCACCTTAGGCACTTGCACGCCATTTTCATTCACCTGAACTTGTTCCTCCACACCCATTTGACATAATCCAAACCAATTTTGACTTGATTCATCATGTTTATCACATATCCATTCATCACTCAAATTAAGGTCTTCAATTTAAAATGAAGGGTCATTCTTCGTTTGCTTTTCTTTATTTGCAACCTCAAATTACACATCACATAAACGAAATCACTCAATTTTTTGTGGCTCAAACAATTTCTTTTTGAATGAACCTACAAAAATGCATAAAAGTTAATAACATAATCGATAAAACATAGAATAACATAGTTAATGCTTATCACTTATTTTTAATAATATATGACTTAGCATATCAAATGCACTCCAATTGCATTCACATCTAGAAGAGTTACAAGTCAAACTCAATATTCGAACTGCAAAGCATTTGAGTTCGGGGCATTGGTCACCATATGAACTCCACAATTTTGTTGAAGCCTTTTTATCTCTTGTCATTATTGCCTCCTCAATGCCAAATAAACCCTTTCCATATTGAAAATCATCCATTTGCAAGTCCATTTGAGTCCTCTCATTTTTATCAGACACTAATCTTCTTAAACATTTATAAAACCTAAGCTTGATATCATGGCCAGCTTGAAAATCAAAACTATAGTGATATTGAGGATTCTAAAAATATGCTGCAAGATGCAAGGATTGACTAAGTTGGAGGTCTTACCTCTTATTAACAATGTTTAGAATTGGTTCATACCTAGGATAAACCAGATACATTTAAAGGTAAGTACTATATTTGAAGCAAACAAAGGCATATGAATTATAAAAATAAATGAAAAAACATAGAAATGTAGCTCTTCTTGACGTGATTAAAGTTGGACTCAATGCTTTCTCTTTTCCAAGACATTTCTTTGTAAATAAATTCTATAGCCAGTATATCCTTTGAATCAACTAATCGCAAAACCTTGACAAGTGGAATAGCTGCTTTAAGATAAACACCCACATTCTTCCAAAATCGATAATCCATGATAAATTGAGACACTTTTTCCCTTCTTGAAGGGAAGAAAATTTACAAGATCTCCATGTGGCTGAAGAAACATGTCAATTTATGGACCTTTTAATCCATAGAGACATCTCGAAGTCAAGTACGCAGTAGCAAAATGAGTTGTAGTAGATCTAATTAAATCTCTGTTGTTTGTAAGGTGCCTCAATATTCTAATCAATAAAGTTCTTGAATAAATGAAAGAAGTCACCCTTTTTGGTTTGTGATGGTTGTTCGATGAATTAAAAGTTTTTTCTCAAAATCTGCTAATATCAAGTCAATACAATGTGGAAAACAAGGTATCAAAAAATAACCTTTTACTTTTTTCCATCAAAACATGTCTTCTTGCTTTGTGGTTTGCAGCATTATCAGTCACTAATACAACATTCTCCACTCCCACCGTCCTTACCAATTTATCCAACATTTCAAAAACATTGGTTGCATTTGGACACACATCAAATTCTTCAAAACTAAAAAATGTGTTTTTATTGAGTTTTTAAAGCCTCAGAAAGTTCAAAAGCCATTTGGATAAAAACAGTTGACATATTGTTCAAAATATTAAAGGACATTGGTACCCTTAAACTTTATGATAAAATTACTGGAATGAATAAATAAATAAATAAATATATTTTGCCAGTTTGGACACCTTCGACATTCCCCTTATCCAAAGGTTGTTGGTGGGATTCGAACTCGAGACCTATGGTCTATGTGCTCGCCATTCCACCCACTGAGATGTCCCTGAAAAGACATAAAATTGCTAGTGTACCCTAAAAATTCGTCAAGCTCTAATTGTAGAAAGGAGATGGTTGCATTAGCAAACCTCAACAAAGATCATAGGTCTACTCTGTAAAGTTTTCTTTCCATCAAATTTGCAATGAAACAACGATAAATTAGGGGGGGGGGGGGGGAATTGAATGTGGTTGGATAATATACACTCATCTGGACGCGTGAACTGGAGAGAAAATCCTTTGCTTTAGAAGTTTCTTGAACTTGTGAAATGAAATCCATCCTTGTGCTTTCAACCTCCATGGAAGCTAAGTTGAGCTTTAAATCCATGGTCTAAGAAAGTTTCTTTTCTCAATGAGATTGACATTCTTACATATATCTTGAGGATACGTTAATTCGGAAGGTCAAAGACTCTCTTATGACAGTCCCTGTTAGGAGTTAGAAGTGAGAAAAAAATCCAAGCTGATTGTTCTCTTTTTGAAGGAGATGATATTAGCTTCTTGTCCTGTTGGTGTTGAATCATCCAAATCCAATCCCAACTTGTGATTATGTATCCTCAAGCCTAGGCTTCTCACCTTCCTCAAGGAACTATTACGAAGGAAAAAAGAAAAAAAAAAGGAGATTGTAGCGAAGCATAGCCTTTGGCCGGATATAGTTCACAGGCTAACGGAAAAAAACTTGGACAGTACAATGAGAAGAATAGGGCAGAAAAGGAAAGGTTTGGGTTTTGAGTCTAAAAATATCTTCAACAAGTTTTTAGATTTCTTAGTCATTGGCTCTATTTGGACAAAGGTTGAAGATTCTGAAATTAAAAAATGGTTTGAAAGTAGAATAATTTTTAAGTTTTAAAATATTCGAGTGCATTTGGACTGATTTTCATGATCATAATTCTTAACAATTTTGACAAGGTGATGATTACAAAAATACCCATTCACTATGTTATAAATTATCTAAATTTATTATTTTCAAATCCTAATATCAATTTGAGAGAGCCGCAAACATCTCCACCATACAAACCCTCTGAGGCACAAATTCATTGCCGACATAGAAGTTTAGTGGTTTTCTGGGAGATGAGGTGGAAATAAGAAGGAGAAAATAAAGGAGAAGAAAGATAAGAGTCAGAAGAAGAGGAAGGAGGATTTTGGCAGTGTTGGCGGCGACAGGCAAATGGAGTAGCCAAGTAATAAACCTACATTGTGGAAGATATACAACAACGAATCGTCAATTTGATATACTTCTTCCTGTCACATATGAGAAAATGAAATCTTGGACCTTTTCTCCTCACATGAGAAAATACAATATTTAGGAAGATAATTTTCATCAACCGTGGATGTGCTTTTCTGGTTGCTTTGAAACTTAAGAAATATTTGAAGGTGGTTAGAAAAGGAAAGGACAGAACAAAGGAAGAAGAAGAAACGGAGGGAAAAAGAGAGAGAGAAGATGAAAGGAATGAGAAAAGAAAAAGAGGGGAAAAAATTGTGTAGTGCACAGTAAATTGAAAAATGGACTGAAAAACAGGGTAGATGTATTTTCAAGATTAGTGGTTTTCGGGAGATGAGGTGGAAATAAGGAGGAGAAAAGAAAGGAGAAGAAAGATAAGAGTCAGAAGAAGAGGGAGGAGGATTTTGGTGGTTTTGGCGGCGACAGATAAGAGTCAGGGTAGATGTATTTTCAAGTTTTGATCTTTGTGACCCATAAATCCAGTTTTTGAACCTCAAAAAATCAGTCCAAACATATTTTGTACAAATTTTGAGTTTTTAAAAACTGATAAGTGAAAATTTTATGCTGTCCACATGGACCCATTATTGTTGTCTTTTCAAAAATTAAGTTAAGACAAACCAGGTAAATCCTGGTTTAAATGAAAATTTAAGCAATTCTTTGTTTTTAGAAACTAAAACCGCTTTGTCCAAATAGGCCCACTTTCTTTTGCTTTAGAAATTTATGATGCATCAACTGAAGTTAAGAATACAGTACCTTTAGGACCATTCACCAAAAAAAAAAAAAAAAGGCAAATACACCTCTTCTTATCTGTCCATGAATGTGAAATGATAGAACAACCTATTTTTTTTCCACTCAATTATGTACTCTTCAATAGCTCTTTCAGTATCTTCTAAATTTTTCTTTGCGACAATAGCCATTTTCATCCATGAAGTTAGACCCAAAGTTTATTAATATCTTGAATGATTTTTTTTTTCCTGCCTTTGGTACCCTCTAACATTTAACAATTTACCAATATTGGTACTCTATCTAATTTCAATGTTAGCTTTGTCAAATTTTTTCTTTTTTCTTGGAAAATTGGTCGTTTTCATCTCTAAAGTTTGACCCAAAGTTCATTTATATCCTTAACGATGTTTTTCAACCTTTAACACCCTCCAACATTTTTGCAACCTGCTAATATCAATAATTTTATAATTTGCCATTTAGCTTTGTCAAAATTCTATTTTACATATTTAGGATAAAAAATTTTCAATTAATATACCTTTTCTTAAAAATGAAAAATCACATTTTTTTAAGGTTATACAATCTCTTTGTTCGTATCATATTCCTCTCATCACCATCTCCACTTTACTAGAGAAAATGCAGTAAACTAGTGCTAGTGGTCTCTACTCCCACCACTAAACTTTTACTAAATTCAATACATCGCTGATATATCTACTATCTTCTACATTGCAAATCTCAATTCTGTAGAATTTTTTTGGTAAATATGTTAATAGTAAATTCATTTGAAACTTATTGTTGCATTATTTTGAAGGATTTGAGTCAGAGATTTCAATAAGCGTTTTGATTTCAAAATCATCTATCATGTTGAGTTTGGAGATTATCAAACTCACTATTGCAGAAAAGCAATGATATTTTCATAAAAGTTTGTACGCTAACCGAAGTCACTCGTAGAATTTTTAGTGTTTCAAGAGTTATTCTTTGGAAATGTATTCTAAGGGAAATGTTAAAATTGATAGTTTAAAGTTCTATATTACGTCAAGATAAAGGAGAAGGTGTACATTCTTTAGAAATCAATGAGTTATTGGCTAATCTAATCCTCAAACTATACCATTTTGGAAGCTTTGGTCCCTAAAGTTTTTTTTCTGGCCTATTTAGTCCTTAAACAATTTACATTTTGTCAATTTCAGTTCTTTTGACTGAGTTCTTCACAAATTTCACTAGAATTTAGAGTTATTTTGGCCAATTCAATCGATGAATGACAAGGTCAAGCAAAATGAAGCCTATAAGGTATAGTATGAAGATTGGATTGGCCAAAATGACTCTAAATTCTGGTGAAATTTATGAAGAATTTTGTCAAAATGATCAAAATGTAAATTGATTAAGGACTAAACAGACAAAAAGAAAAGAAAAAAAACTTTAGGGATCAAAGCTTCCAAAAGGGTATAGTTTGAGGACTAAATAGGCCAATAACTCAGAAAACAATTTTCTTTCATATATGAGTTTGTATTTTTATTAGGGCAAAAGATCCATGATAACAATAAAATTTCCAAAAATTTAAGTTTTGCCCTTAACTTTGAATTTCACCTATCATAACCTTAAACTTTCAAAACATATACAATATGACGTTCCGTTAGATGCAACCGTTAGAGTTAACGAAATTCATTTAAGAAACACTTGTTTGTCCAACTTTTGCCCTTATACTTAATGATGTGATATCCAATTAATGAAATTCTTCATTCATCACCAATCAAAGACAAATCATATTGAAAACAAACCCCCGGACTCTAGGCAAGAGGTTCAAGCTAGATACCATTGACCATATTGTCTTCCAATATGAACTAATGGATTGAATTTCTTCAATTCAATTCAATTACCCTAGCTAAGCATTGAAACCCTAAGTAGTTAGACTAAGAACCTTAGGAGAGTCTTAGAAGAACACTCAAGAAAAGATGAGTTTGATCCAAAAGGATTCCCTCAACTTGAATAAAAGTTGTTGGTCGAATAGTTGGTTCAAAATACAAATAAGGGACTATTTATAGTCCAACTAGAAAGAAACCCCTCATGAAGTCTTACAATGTTTCAAAGGACCATAAAATCCTCATTAAATAAGTCAAATGACAAAAGAAGTCAAAATAAGTCGAGGAAACTTGGAAAAACATCACATTTGTGAAGTAGGGGAAGAAAGGTTCGGCGTCGAGTTGTCCAACCCTGTTGTCTGGTATCGGATGGTTGTTGTAGCTGCAAGCCATGCTGTGTCATCTGGTGCCCTCCCGAGCTTTCTCCCTGCCGATCTTGTTTCATCGTGCCAAAACCCTTTCCAAGCCTTCCCTCAAGACTTTCAAGGTCCCTATGTTCTTGTTCTTCACTTAGGCTCTTCTCACCATGATCTTTAATGCCTTAAATCATCAGTAAGTTGAAATCTCTCTATGATTGATCTTCATTATCAATTGAAGCCCTTTCAAAGATACTCTCATAATCATCTAATGCATCATTCATTGTCCACTAGAACTTCTTCTTCATTGAAGCATCTCCTTTATACATAAAGTACAAATTCTTGTATACACACATCAACCTCTTTATCTTGCATCTCTTTGAATTCTCCTTTGAAGCTCCATCTTGGGGATTGTCTTTGAAGTCAAATATTTCGAAACTTCTAATTTCTTCATATGGTATCTTCCATGAATCGTCCCGTGTCAAGTGTGCTCTTTGGTCTCCATCACTTAAATACTGTGTGACTTTTGCCCGTAAACTTTATTGTTGTGTAAATTTTATCCCTTTCTAAATGTCTTGTCATGTCAATCATTGTCTATGCATTAATACATGATGTGTGTTATTTGTAGATTTTAATGAATTAGTGATATGCAATCCAGCCTCACTCCATCTATATATATATAAATATATATAAATAGAGAGAGAGAGAGAGAGAGATGCTACTGTGTGCTCCTTTTTTTTTTTTTCAAAGTGCCGAGATTGAAACGATATCTTTTTGGATAGGAAAAAAAGAAGAATTTCGGGAAAAAGAGTTGAGCGACGTCACCCTCTGTTGCCACACACCACCACCTCCCTGCCATTCCCACCTCTAAACTCAAAAAAACAAAAAATCAAGACTATAATCTCCATAGTAAAGCAATAAATCAAAATCAAAATCAAGAAACCCAAGAACAGAAACCAACCTAGCAAAAACTTGAGAAGCATAGCCATGGTGCAATATGAATTTGTTGAAGCCCCAACTCATGATACAAGAGCTTGGAACGCAAGTCTTCAAAGGTGAGATTCACATTCTTCTTTGTCACGTGGTGATGAAGGATTCATACTCCAGTTAACCATTTTAATTCCAAAAATAAACAGAGATGAAGACGGTTGATTTCGGTTTCCTATTGAAGCTCTCGATCTGATTTTAGCCTACTCCTCCGCACGTAAAGGAAGATCGCATCGATCCATTTTCTCTTCGCACTGACCTGTCATATCTTGTGTCTCTCTATACATTCTTCTATCCGGTTCATCACCGGGCCAGTCAATGCTTGGCAGAGTATCAAGAGAGATCCCCAGTAGTGTGATTTAGGTTACGGAAAAGGCAAGTTTTAGAAGCCTCCATTCCCGACAGGGAGACTCAAGGGAGACTAGTTTAGTGAATTCTCTGCTCTCTCTTTTCTTCCTTTCTTTCCACCAATTTTTTTTTTTCCACCTAACCACTTTGAAAAAAAAACAGGCCCACACGACTACTGTGTGCAACGGCGCACACAACAACATTTCTCTATAAATATATAAATATATATATTTATATATTTATATATTTATATACAAATATATATTTTTTACTTTAATTTTATTATTTTTTAAAAAAATTTAAATCCTTCTTGGCCAATAAGGATTTCTTATTCAAAATAAACATTTATTCATGCAAAATTCTTTTATGAATTTTAGATATTCTTGATTAGTCCAACACACTATCTATCTTGTCATTTCCTTATTTGTAAAAACTATTTATCATAATTAAAAAGCTAATTGGATACCCATATTACCAAATATGGAAACCCATATTCACTAATTGAATCATAAATTTTTATTGGATAAGAAGAATTCCATTTCTTGCAGAAAAATTATTCAAAATATACATTTATTGATGCAAAATTCTTGTGTAAATTTTATATATTCTTATTTAGTCCAACACACTATCTATCTTATCATATCCTTATTTGTTAAACCGTTTATTGTTATGAATATACTTAATTAAAAAGCTAATTGGATATGCATATTGTAACATATGGAAACCTATCTTCTGTATAAATTGAATCATGAATTTTTATTGGTTAAAAGGAATTTCATTTCTTGAAGAAAAATGAAATGAAAATAAATTAATAATTGAAGAGTGATGTTGAATTGCATATCACTAATTCTAATAAGGGGTAAAAGTTACACAACAATTAAGTTTAGGGGCAAAAGTTGAATAGTAATAAAGTATAAGGGCAAAAGTTGGACAAACAAATGATTCTTAAATGAATTCTGTTAACTTTAACGGACGGGTTTGACAGAAGGGAATATTGTATACTTTTTGAAAGTCTGAGGTTATGACAGATCAATTTTAAAGTTTAAGGGAAAAACTTGAATTTTTGAAAAGTTTAGGGATGTTGTGGATCTTTAGCCCTTTCTAATATAAGGATTGATAGGATAAAAGATCGAAATGATTATAACTCAATTGATTCAAGAACCTAAATTAGATGAGGAATAAGAAACAAGTTAGTCAAGATTTATTTTTTGACAGAGTATTGTAGTGGTTAAAAGAGGAGATAAATGGTGGACCAAAAAGGAGATGTTTTATACATACATACATACATATATTGAGAAAAGAGCAAACGAACTATATTGACCTCATATTGAGAAACATATATATTTTTATGGAGTTAAAAACTAAATTGAATAGATATTCAAGATTTGATAGGTCATAAAATGATTTTGAGTGTGATACCAGGGCACTATTCTTGAGGCACTGGTCCAAGCCTGGAATGGACTCAAATTTTACTAGGTGACTCAGAATGGGCCAAGGAGCAAGACACACTGCTATGCCCTGATGCAAGGCCTTTTAAGGCCATTCAGGGTCATCTTGATGGACTTTCGGGTGTTTTTATGTTTTTAGGTGTATTTTCGTAATTTTATTGTTTTTAGGGATGTTTTGGTAATTTCATTGTTTTAATTTCCGATTAGGTTTAGGTTTTGTTTTAGGTTATAGATATTTCGTTTGTCTTAGTTTTCGAACAGCTTTTGATTATTGATAATTTTTTACTTTGGTTGTTTTCCTGAAAACCATAGAGTTTTCATCAATTTCCAGCTTTTATTTCTGTTTAGCCTTTTATTCATTATTGTTCTTGCATCAGTTGGTATCAGAGCACAGGTTGCTTGAAAACAATGGTTGAACAGATTCATGCTGGTGGTCGTGGACGACGTCATGCTGGAAGGGGACGTGGAGTCCTGAGGAAGATGAACCGCTTCATCAACGACACCTGCGTGAGATTGAAAACGTAAATGAAGAATAGAGAAGGCGGATCCAAGACTTGGAGCGGGAACTGGTGGAGGGGCGGTTGGATGTTTAGTCCGAGATAGGGGTGGAATCGGAGATTGAATCCAATGATGAGGAGGAAGATGTCAACCCATTTGCGGCCCTGAACCGGGGGTGGCATAATCGACCAGAACAACAGGGCTGACAACAATCTTCCATCCAGAATTTTGGCAAAAAAATCAAGATTCTTGATTTTGAAGGTAGGGCGCATCCTAATGAATTTATAGATTGGTTACATACTGTTAAATGAATTTTCAATCTTCAAGATTTGACAGAAGAACAGAAGGTTAAATCGTGGCGATTAAATTGAGAAAGCATACTTTGATTTGGTGGGAGCATGTTAAGAAGCAACGAGCAAGAGGAGAGAAGTTGAAAATTTCAGCTTGGGACAAGATGAAGAAATTGCTGCGGAAGAAGTTCCTGCAGACTCACTATCGGCAAGAGGTGTTTATTGAATACCATTCTGTTAGGCAGTGAGATTTGTTGGTGGAGTAGTACATTGTAGAATTTGATCGGTTGTGCATGTGTTGCGATTTTGCCGAAAAAGATGAACAGACGATGGCACGATTTTTGGCAGCGTTGAAGTTTGAGAATGCTGATGTGGTTCAACTGGAACAATATTGAACGTATGAAGATGTTTGCAGATTGGTCCTGAAGGTCGATTGACAGTTTAGATGGAAGAGCAGCGGTTCGGGATTTAGGGTTCTAAGCAGATTCCAGAACAAACCTAGCGGACAATCTTCAGCAGCAGCGTTGGCTGTGAATAAGGGTGAAAAGGGTAAGGCAGTGGCCAAGGAAGGTCAGCACTGCAGGACCATCAAAGAAGCGACAACGACGGTGGTAGCCAAGAGATGTTTAAGTTTCAGGGTATTGGGTACTTTGTCGCAGATAGCCCAAACAGGTAGTTCGTGACACTCGGCGAGGAGGTTCTTGAGCCAGGTTTTGACGAAGAAGAAGAGGATCTTGATAAAGCACAGAATGATGAGGAGGTTGTATAAGCAGATTCGAGAGAATCCCTGATGATTCGACGAGTGCTAAGTGTGGCGGCATTAGAAGACGAGTCTTGGTTGCCGCATAACATCTTCCATACTCGGTGTACTTCCCGGGGAAATATGTGTAACATGATTATTGATGGCGGCAGTTGCGAGAACTTGGTTTCAAAGACAATGGTAGGGAAATTGGGATTAGAAACTGTTGAGCATCCGTAGCAGTACAAATTGTCATGGCTGAAGAAGAGCAATGAAATTAATGTTAGCAAGCGGCGCAAAGTTCAATTTTCAATTGGGAAGAGGTACATTGATGAGGTATGGTGTGACGTTGTTCCTATAGATGCTTGTCACATTCTGCTAGGAAGACAGTGGCAGTATGATCGATGAACGAAGCATGATGGGTTCCAGAACACTTACACTTTCAGCAAGGATGGCCAGAGCATTACATTGGTCCTTTGGATTTGAGGAAGGATGCGGCAAAGGTTTTATTGTCCAAGGCTAATTTCCTTGAGGAGGCGAACAATTCAATTGAAAATTTTGCGTTTGTTGTTCTGGAACAAAATGTAGATTAGTCCAAGCTTCCTGAGCAAATTGCTCCATTACCAGATCATATTTAGTTCAGTTTGGGTGCTAAGGAACGTGCTAGACAGATCAATGAGCTGCATTCTCAGGATTGTGCATAGATTAAACGGTGGAATTTAAAGTCTAAGCAGAGGATTGGTAAACATCGGAGGAAGGTGATTTGGTTTGGATTTGGTTGAGGAAAGAGAGATTTGCGGCTGGCAAATTTTGAAAATTGCAGCCGCGCAGATGGGCCATTCAAGGAGTTGGAGTCGATTAATGACAATGCCTACAAGATTGACTTGCCAGGAAACTCCAATGTGTTGGGTACTTTTAATGTTGCTGAGTTGTCACCTTACCTGTCCAAGGACAAGGAAGATTTAGCTGTTGATGTAGTTGGCATGGACGAGTCAGATTTGAAGGCTAATCTTTTCCTAGTCAGGGAGGATGGTGCCGGGGAACTATTTCCAAGGCACTGGTCCGAGCTCAGAATGGGCTCAAATTTGACTGGGCAACTCGGAACGGGCCAAGGAGCAAGACTCATGGGTCATGACACAAGGCCTTTTTTGGCCATCCGGGGTCGTCTTGATGGACTTTCGAGCATTTTTTTGTTTTTAGAGGTATTTTCATAATTTTGTTGTTTTTAGGATTATTTTTGTAATTTCATTGTTTTTAATTTCCGATTAGGTTTAGGTTTCGTTTTAGGTTATAAATATTTCCTTTGTCTTAGTTTTCGAATAGCTTTCGATTATTTATAATTTTCGACTTCGATCATTTTCTCGGAAACCTAAGAGTTTTCACCAATTTCCATCTTTTCTTTCTATTTTGCCGTTATTCGTTATTGTTCTTGCATCAGAATGTTAATAAAAAATAAATATAAAGAAATAAATAAATATTTATATATATAAATAGGAATGTATATGAACTTTGGACCAAACTTTAGAGACGAAAATGATCGATTTTCAAAGAAAAAAGAAATTTTTTTTATGGAGCTAATGATGAAATTGGGCAAAGTACCAACGTTGATAGATTGATAAATGTTCAAGGGTGTTAAAGATAGAAAAAAAACCATTAGGGATAATAATGAACTTTGGAGTTAACAATAGGGACGAAAATGACTATTCTCCCTTTTTCTTTAAAAACTTGACCTGCATTTCATGGTAAGATGGAGGTTTAAAGCCAAGGTCATATTTAGAAACAATGTCAAATATATTAAAAATTTCTAGGTTCTTAAAACAATTAAAAGGAATGCTATTTGTGTAAAAAGACTTGCAAATCTGATTACAAGCCTCTTCTCTTCATTCTTTTAAACATTTGATTCAAAGTTGTTTGGTTGCTAGTTCCAACTCTTGCGCTACTAATACTCTTCCAAAAGTCATTTAAAGTGCACCCTTTACTTTTCTGTTTTGATGGTGTTTCAACTCCTGTTCCACTTCAAGATTCGTATCATCATCAAAATTATTTCCAGCCCCATACATTCCCCCTTTTTTTTTCTCTGAGCATTTTCCTCAACTTGTGCTAATATTGACAACATTTTCTTTTTTATTTCATTAGAAACAGATAAACAAGGTTCAATATCCTTATGTGTACAAGCCAAGTGATGCCTAAATTGAAAAAATTCCACCACTAAATAGTTTATTGCAATGTTTACACTTGGTATTTCTATCATTTCCATCCACATCCATCGCAGGTTCCCACCTAATATCAAACAGATTGCCAATAGAATTTTTTTCTCTTTGATGACATTTCTGTGAAGCAATGTTGCATTATAAAACTTAACATAAAAATGCATTTACAGATTCACACTTCACATAATACGCACTTATAGGATTATATACAATAAAAGAAAAACAGAACTCAAAATTTCTGATGAGTAATGAATATGCAAGCAGAAAAAGAAAGCTTCATTCAATTCCCCATGTCTCAACTCTCAACTCAAGTCATATAAATATATATATATATATATATATATATATATATATATATATGTAAATATGATATATAAATATTCAATAATTAATTATTATTT
>JAOXNR010046117.1:0-18761 GCA_028571225.1 Parsonsia alboflavescens | reverse complement strand
ATATTGGAAGACAATCATGGTTATTAGTCACTAGCTTGAATCTCTTGTTGAAGTCTTGGGCAAAATTTCAGATTATGTGTGACCTTGGATTTGGATAGATGGATGTTGAAATTCCAGCCATAATTCAAGAATCACATCATCTTTTCCTACTAGGATGCTAACCAGGACAAAGCTTTTTGGAGGAGCCACTGTGTTGCTCGGAGGGGCCGCATTTGAAATCCCAATCAATCAACTTAGCAACATGATCAAATATAGTACATTAAAGAGCAAGCAAGGAAAAGGTTAAGTACCTTCCCCGATATAAGCATCCACAAGTCGAGGAAGTATTTTGACGAAAGCATTTGTGCCCAAGAACATGGGAATACCTTCAAGAGACACCATAGCTTGGGGGGTGATGTCCAAGACCTCCTCAACCTCGGGGATAGCCTCAACAAGACCTTTCCCCTTCTGCGCTGAGTCTTCACCAGCCTGATCGACCTTAAGCCAGGGTCTCAGCAGTAGCAACCTCTTTCAGGGGAGGCCTGTCTTTGACCTTCTCGCTGCCAAGGAAGAGCAGCAGCCAACTTTAGGTGATAGAAATCAGAGTCAAAATCTAGATTAGTCTTCATAACCAGATTGAGAACCTTAAGGTCATCCACCACCTTGACATACAGGGAACACAACTGGGGTCTTAGCAAAGACTGCACGTATTCTTGGAAGGCAGAGACTTCCTCTAGCTTTTCTAGTTCCAAGCTGCCTTCCTGATCACAAAGCCCCTGGAATCCCTCTAACTTAGCCTTGAGCACCTAGATATGCTTCTCCTGCTCGGTTGTCCTCTTTTCAGTGTGTCCAGAACCTGAGAAATGGCATCATTAGCAGCTTTGGCTTCTGCAATGTCCCTCTGACATGCTTCAAGAAGTTTTTTGGAGTACTCATCAGAGGCCTTAGACAACTCTGCAGACACAGTGAGCTCAGGGACCTCCTTCTCCAAGTGGACCTTGGCATCCTGCAGCTCCAAAATCAAGGAGGCAAATTCCCGATCCTTAATAGCCTTCTCAACTACCCACCAGAAACAACATGACTCTGCAAAAGAAAAAAGAAGGAGGTCATTGGCATACTCAAAGTAGAACAAAGCCAAACATAGGTCGGCAGAGAATTGCGAGAGCTCACCATGGCAAAAAAAGAGGCACCAAACCTATTAAGTTCCTCATTGGTCAGTTGCTAGCAAATTTCCAGATCAATTGACAGAGCACACTCCATCAAAAAGGATTTAGGGTGGGGCCATTGCAATAAAGAGTCTGATGCCTCCATGGTGAGATCAACGACCTATCTCGTTGTCACCTTAGTGGTGCGAGAAGCCACTGTGGCACCGCTCAATCTCTTAAAGTTCCCCGTGACCTCCTCCATGACAAAACATGGGAATGATGGTTGGGACTTCGAGGTCGCCAGGCCCTTTCCCTTCCCAGAAGGGCTTGGAACAATCTTCTTCACAGGCTTTGAGGAAAGAGAGGGCAAAGAGGCCGAAATCTTGATAGGCCTATCGGAAGCCTACATCCCAATTGCGGCAGAGGTTTGTTTGGAGGCCCCTCGAGTCCTCTTAACCACCACAGCCCTTCCCCTGCCCTTGGGAATAGGAATTCTAACAGCAAGGGCATCGGCAAGGAAGGCACCAGCAAAGCTCCGACCTCTACCCTCAGAGGCTCCAGAAGATCAAGAAGCGTGAAGCCACTCTGATGCCTTCATTACTTGAAAGACCAAAAGAAAAGACTGTTCGAACCAGGTTAGTACTAGTCAGAAACACTGGAGGCTTTCCTACCAAACGAAGATATCCCACCAATTTCCCTGAGGGAAGGAAGATTGCGCTCTGCTGGTCCTCTTAACCTAAAAGGAAAGCTTCATGCCAAACTGAGGCAGCACACCCCAACTTGGATTTGTCGGAATTGACCAGATCCATAAGGAAATCCCTATGCTCATCCTGTTTAACGGATAGACTGGGATGCTCGTTGAAAAATAAACGGTTCAACTTCCAATCCTGGGTAAGCTTTGGATCGAGTCAAATGGCTTGGAACGTGAGCAAAGAAAAACAAAGGCTTCCACTCTCCCAAGGAAAACTGGAAGGGACCAACCAGCTTTAGCTGTGGAAAAAACTGGAGGTACCCCTTAACACTCTTAGATGCTAAAGAAATCCCCAGCCTATAAAAACACCTGAAGAGCTCTAAAGAGATCGGAACTCGATAGAGATGACCGGTCATAATAAAAGCATCCACTGTTCGGAAAGAGTTAGGTACAAGGTAGGCTAAGGAAGAGCACCAAAAGAAGGCAAGATCAAAAAACAAGGGATGAATGTGAGGTAGGAGAACACCTCCCCTAAGCCTAGAAGCGTAAAGGACTATGTGTCGGTCACTCTTACAGTAAGCACGCTCATGTCCCTCAGCGGTGACAATCGCATCCTTGCTTCCCCCCAACTCGCCGCAAAGATCAAAAACGAGTTCAGGGTCCAAGAATTTAGGTATAGAATGGGCTTCTATTTCAGAAAGTTTGAAGGTTCCAGCTTTTATCAAGGGTGCCCTAGATGACACCGGGGGGAAATTAAAAACCCCATTTTCAGATCGACCGAGGAAGAAGAGGGCGCTATCTCTCCGGATCGGAGAGAAGGGGTACTAGACACAAAAGATAACAACTAGATGCAATCGACATATCGAAAAGAGAAAAAAAAGGTACAATTTTTTCAAAAAGAAGAGAAAGAAAACTCACTCGGTAAAGTCTTGAAGAAAGGAAGATGGTCTTGGGAAAGCTAGATGTCCGGGGAAGGAGGACGATGCTCAAAACCAAAAGCTCTGTAAAAGTTAAAACTTTTGGCAAGATGAATGGAGGTTTAAGCAAATCTCGAATTTGAAGGTATCCAAGTTATATTGAATAAGGAAACCTTGGATTTACTAAAACGGGTCAATCTCCCCTAATCTGGAGCAGGTCATCAATTCAAAACCCGAAAACGCTAGGGCACTTCTTCAAACCTGAAATAGGTCGAGTATTGCCAAAACTGAAACGAAGCGACCTTTCAAGTTAGACCAGCCAACAATTTTCCAGAAAATTGAGGAGACGTATCATCTTCTAGAAACTATTGTTGCGAGAAAACAGCAGAACCTTTCAAGAGCCACGACCTCAAGATGGTAACTCTCAATATCTGAAGCTCAGCCTCGAGCAGTTATGAGAAAACAGCATGACCCATCAAGGATCATGACTTAGAGATGGTAACTTTTAATGCCTGAAAGTCAGACCCATGGCTTGGAGGTGGTAACTCTAAATAACTAAAAGTCAGGCCCATGTCCTAGAGATGGTAATCCTTAATGCCTAAAGGAAAGGCCCCCAACTTGGAGATAGCTACCCCTAACGCATGAAGGTCAGACTCGCGACTTGGAGATGGCATTTCTCTTTACTTCAAGGTCAGAGTGGTGGGTCTCAAGGTACGAGCGGGCAAAGACTTCCTACCACTTACCTCCTTGGTCACTGACCATCAGATGAGCACAATAAAGGCCTCACTAGACCACGGCCTATGACCTTGTGAGTCCCAACCCTGCTCATGTGAATTCCATATCGTGACCATGTGTGCACAACTATTTTTGAGGTCAAAAAATAATTAGCTAGCTTGCAGCTCTCAACTAGAGATGCGAAGGGAAAGATACCCCCCAAAGCTAGTCGTTACAAGGAATCGGTGGGCCCAATAGCGGCTATAACTTGAAGATGGTAATTTAGGCACCAACGACCACTGAGCTCCTTGGGCCTAAAGGGGGGTAATGCTGGGTATAATGGGTACGGCCAGGATAAGTCAGCAGAAACGGGCAAGACCCAGACCAAAGTCAACCCAAATTTGCCAAAGGCCCCATGCCTTCAATACTTGAAGGTCAGACTCATGAAGTCAACGGGGAAAAGTGTGCAGCAACCCACTACCACCGACCTCCAAAGTCATCGACTTAGAGAATATTGACCTCCAAAATGAGCTCGGGAGACTCACCACTGGACCTCAGCCCATGACTTGTTAACCCATAATTTGTCTCATAAATCTTCCATGCCATGACCAACGGTGAGCAACTCCTAATCACTCTCACGACCTGAGGATCACTCAACGCGACCTCACCAGAAGAGATGTTCGAGACATTCAACATCCACGAGGAGGTCATGAAGTTGGTCTGAAGGTCAGTTAGTGAGCATGTAGCTCTCCACAGAGACGTGAATCGAAAGATCTCTTGTCCCAGGGAAACTCCATGATTCCAGGAGCAATTGGTGGGATTCAATAGAATCCCACATTCATCCTAATAGCTTACAGTTGCGTAATGCAGAGCCTCAATCTAGGAGGTAATGGACTTTCTCTTCTTCTACTTAATCAAGAAACATATAATGGGTCTGGAAAAAAACTAAGGCTCTCTGAACACAGCAGTTTTCAGAGAATAGTCTTTACCTACAGTTATCTCTCAGAATACTAACTTAAGCATCGAAGCTCTTTCCCGGGCGACAGCCCCCTCCGATGATCATTTCTAGCATTTTCTCGAGCTGCAAACCGCGGAGTTCCATCACGACCTATGGGGTGACCAGATGCCCACTTCTGAGCCCCATCAATTATTATTCAACTGTAGGGCTTAAGAGATGTGGAAAGAGCTGCACACTTAGGTTGCTAAATTGCCTGAGGCCAAACATCAAGCATGGTGGATTCACTGAAGAAGAAGACAAAAAAAGGAGAGGGGGAATGAGAAGAAGAAGAAAGATAAAAAAAGGAACATTTTTTGAATGAACTATTTTAGTCCCAAAAAATGAGACATGTACCAGGCACATGTTTTTGTTGCCGGATTCTCATAGAAAAGTGACTGGAAGTAGTGTTTTGGATGCCAGTAATTAGTACGGCTATTTAAATGGCAAAAAAAAAAAACATTTCAGTTTACTTTGGGTCTAATTTCGGGTACTATAATGGACATTCTCCCTAATTTATATCAACTTGTGGTTGTTTCAAACTATTTTTTGCATTAAAATTTGTTTTAGGATAAAAAGAGACTACTTTTCTTTTGAAAATTTATAAAATTTCTTTGAGACAAGAGAATATTTTATTTTAATATGAATAAAAATAACTAACATCCTTAATATTAAAAATTCATAATTTGAAAGTAAAAGAAATTATCATAGTAGGGAAATATAATTGATGGGAGAAACGGGTACAAAAGGTCAAGGCAAAACGGGCAGGACCCAAATAGAAGTCAACCCAAATGGGCCCAAGGCCCTAACCTTCAATGCTTGAAAGTTAGACTCACAGAGCCAACATGGATAGGTGGGCGGTGACCTACTACCACCGACCTCCAAGGTCAGCTACCTCCTAAATGAGCTCTAGAGAGGCACCACCAGACCTCGGTCTATATGACCTGGTAACTCCCAACTCATCTCATACATCTCTGCTACCACGACTAGATGTGCGCGACTCCTAACAACTCCCATGAGCATACTACCACTCTAAGTGACCTCCCAGAAGAGATAGTCGAGACCCTCCATATCCATGGGCAGGTCACGAAGCTGGTCCAGAGGTCAGTTAGCGACCTCGTAGCTCTCGATAGAGACGTGAATGGGGAGATAACTCAACCTAGGGAAACTCCATGATTTTAGGAGCAATTGGTGGGATTCCACAATCCCATAACTATCCCTACCACCTACTGTCACATAATAGCAGAATCCAAATTAAGGAGGTAAGTGATCTCTCTTTTAAATAACCAAACCCAACACAATCTATGAACAGGACACATAATACACCAAAGACAGTTTAACTGAGAAATGATTACTCCAAATTACTCTTGGAATATTGAATTAGACATCAGAGCTCTTCCCTAGGCACCATCCACCTCCGGTGTCTAATCTCTTCTTTCTTATTAATTTGTAGTCAATTGACGTCATCATGGTTTTGGGATGACCCGGTGTTCCTATTTTGAGCCCCTTCAATAATAAATGAGATTGTAGGACTTTTTTATTTTCTTACCAAATAATCTTGAATTATTAATTCTTAAAATTTATAAAAAATCATTTCTCAAGTACAATATTTTAGTAGTATTGCATAAAAGTTATTGGTTAAATAGAAAAAGATTTGATAATTAATAAAGTTCTTTTTTTAAGGAAAGTTTCTCCTCCTTTTTGATTCTCTTTTTTTTATTACTTCATTGGCAATAAAACGATCTAGAACTATTATTGTTAGTTGGTGGTAGGAATGTTACGATGATAGCATTATACTGAGTGTGGATGGAGCATCAAGAGGCAACCTAGGTACAGCTGTAGGGGGGGATTGTAAGGAGGGGAAACAGATAGTTTATGGGGACATTTTCCATTTACATCAGAGAGACAACAAATGTGGTGGCTGCGATAGAGACTCTATCGCAAGGTTTAAAGTATTGTTTGAAGGAAAATTGGAAGTAGTTACTTATTCAGATGGATTCTAAAAGTGTCGTAGACATGGTGAATGGGCTTAGTTCAACTTCTTTGCATCTTCATAGCAAGCTTAGAGAAGTCCAGGAGAATATGGCTTTCGGCTTCTTCAACTTGGTTCATATTGGTTGATTTCCTTGCAAATGAGGCTTGTGATAATTTGCATTATGTTCATTATAATCTATTTAATTCGTTTCCTTTATTTGTTCATGATCTTTGTCAATTAGATAGACTTAAGTTTCCTTCCTTTCGATTAGTGTAAAGTGGATTTATTTCCACCTTCTTAAGGTAAGGCTCTTTATGTCGCCCTTTTTGGCTTCAAAGTTTTACCTTAATAAACAAGTAGGGTTTTGGGTTGAAAATATTATGGTTTGAAAATGAACTCCTGCAGCTGGCTCAGCCAATAAGTAACATGAACGTGGCTAAAAACATGGCCAGTGAAACATTCAACCAACACGTGATCAGAAATTGTGTTTGCATATTGTATAAGAAAGAAAAATTCTGGGAGACCGTCGAAATCGAAAGAAAAACACGCAAGTAAATTACATAATTTTCTTTTTATTACTTCTATATCATTTTTAATTTTTTTTAAAAAAAATTTAACAAAATCAACTTGGATAATTTTTAACTGAACATTGAATTTCAAATCTTCTATTATACAATTTGTATTACATTTTTTTATTACACTAATAAAATATTTACAGAGTATTCTAATTATTTTTTAAAAGGCTTAACTAACAATATGGTCTCTAAATTTGTCACTTTTTTCAGTTTGAACATCAGACTATAAAACCAGTCAATTGAATCATTATACTTTTGTCAAGCCTAAACCCTATGAGTATTTTATCTCTCTAAGATATGTATAAGTGTTTTATTGGTATAACCAGGAGTGTAACACAAGTGCGTAAAAAAAAAAAAAAGATTTAGAATGTCCCAACAATGTCACCTTTATTTGACTTCGGATCTTCTAGTAGACATTTGAAAGCTACTCTTCGTTACACCAGTAAAAAATTAACAAATGTCTTTAACAAAATAAAATATGAAATATTTAAAGCACGTGTCATTGCCCTATTATTTAATTTATATTTTTAGAATTTAGTATTAAAATATAGCTAACAAAATAATTAAAACATATTAATTTCTTACAAGTATAGAGAGAGTGACATACAAGTGTGTACTTAGAAGATGAAGATTCCCTTTCATTACTTAAATCAGCTCCAGATCTTTTATCACATATTTTACATCATCTTCTTTACCATCAATAATAAATAGACATGCATGTTTTTACATATATATTTTATTAATAAAATACTGAAAAGATATAGAAACCCTAGCAGTACTTGATCTTTGTATATTATTATATTTGATAATGTAAAAGATGATGTACAAAATATCGTAAAATATCACGAGCCAATTAAGTCAAAGTAACACCCATAAAAGGTGCGTATTGGAACTATACGATCAATGAATAAACAATATTTCCACCAATACATGATTTCTCTAGTACTCCCTACATTCTAAATTAAGTGACATTTAAGGTTTTGCATGGCATATACAAATTCCTTGATATTGGAGATTTGAATTATAATTAGAATAAAATATCCATTCTTTCATTTCAAAGTTAAAGATAATGACAATATCCTTAACGGAAAAAATAAAAAAACTTGATATGTATTTTAAAATAAACATAAATAACACTTATTTTGAAATTGACTTTTTTCTTTAAAACAATATCAGTAATGGAACTATTAATTATATTACTTACCTATATAACGACAATGAGTGTTACTATTTGTTTTCTTTTTTTTTTTTCTGTTCTTTTTTAAAGACACTTATTTTGATTAAAACGAGTGTTATTGGTTTGTTGGGAGTAAGGCAGACAATACTATAAAAGGTGCACGCAGCAGCACTTCTCTTCAATGGTAGAACGAGACAGTACGAATTCTACATTCTATCTCACGCATTAAGTTCCCAAAGGAGTTCAACTTTACAGCACTCTTTTCTTCCTTCCTCTTCTGTTTCTTGCTACTCAAGCTAACCAAAAGATGCCCTAGAGCAAACCCGTCTCCCGAGCCAAGGTAGTTACCGATGATCGCATCGGATTTCTGGTGAACTAACCCATCATATCTTCAGAGATTTAGCCAAGAAATATGGACAATTGTTATCACTTCTCCAGAAATGGCTGTGGAAGTCCTTAAAACACATGATATCCTTTTCTATCGAAAACCTTCCGATGCACTTGCCTTCAAGACCATCTCCTATAACTTCAAGGACATTGCTTTCTATCCATACGGAGACTACTTTAGAGACCTTCGAAAAATCTGCATGATTGAGCTAGGTGCAAAGCGGATGCAGACTTATCGATCAATCCGAGAAGAGGAGGTCTTAATTTGGTCACATCAATTTTTTCTCAAGGCCAAGAAAATGTTGGCAGATGAAGCCAAATATTATATAAGGGTCTTTTCTGTCCTTTCTATAGATTAGCTTTTAGGTTAAAAGCTTCATCTTTATATTAGTGATAGTGAGACGCTAGTTAAAAAAAAGCTGAAAAAGGAAATAGAGAGAAGATCTTTGCTTGATCTTCGTTAGTGTTCTCAATCTCTTTGTGCCCTGATCTTGAGAGACAATTGTCATTGTATTTCAACTTTCTTAAAAAGTCTAGTGGATTCACTGAGTACCTCTGTGTGGAGACATAGCCCAAGTTTGGGTGAACTTCGAAAACAAATTTCCTTGCATGTTCATCAAGTTTTGTTTCTTTCATTATTATATTCTGTCTAATTAAATTGTTTGCTTGAGTCATATTACAGGATTCTATGTGCGATTTCCTAACAACTAGTATCAGAGCCTTAGGTTGGCTAATCAAGAACATTGAGGGTTTTTGTCGTTGAGGATTGACTGATAACTAACGGTATGGCAGAAGATAAAATCAAAATCGATAAATTCGATGGGCGGGATTTCCGGTGGTGGAAACTTCAAATCGAGGATTATCTTTATCAGAAAGATCTCTATTTACCACTTGAGGGTTGGAAACCTGAGATCACGGGAGTGGATCCGACAGCGGAATCCGGATGGAAAGTTCTTGATAGAAAGGCATTAGGTGTGATTCATTTAGGGTTGACAAAAAAGATGGGTTACAACATCGCGAAAGCAAAAACTACAAAAGAAGTCATGGATATTCTTACAAATATTTATGAGAAGCCATCTGCATCAAGTCTGGTATTTTTGTTGAAGAAATTGATTAATTTGAAGCTATTTGATAGAGGTTCTGTGGCAGAGCATACTAACAATATTACACAGGGGGTCAGTTGGAATCCACAGGCATAAAACTGGATTGAAAGCTTCAAGCTTTACTCTTTTCATGTTCGCATCAAGAAAGCTGCAACACCACAGTTCAGGGTATTTCAAGCACCATGAAGGATGATTTGACTTTGGATGATGCTGTGAGTCGCATCTTGGATGAAGAGATGCTAAGGAAAGTCTCGGGTGGAGATAATTTTTCAACATCTGCATCTTCCATGGCACTAGCTGTGGTGAATCGTGAAAGAAGTAAAAGCAGAGGAAAATCCAAGGAGCGTGGTAGATCACAATCAAGGGGAAAGAGGCCGAGTGCAAAAGATGAGTGTTGGTTTTGTCAGGAAGCAACAGGATGAGAATCAAGGAGCTAATGTGGTTAGTGCTGAAGCCTTGCTAGAAAATTTGTGTTTATCTACAGGGTTTGGCTTGACAACAGGCAATTGGTTTATTGATTCTGGTGCTTCTTTCCAATGCACCTCGCAAAGAGAAATATTTGTTGATTATGTCAATGGAAACTTTAGGCAAGTGGTTTTCGGAAACGGCCACACATGTCCGATTGTTGGAAAAAGAACTGTGACAGTGAACATCTCAAGTGGTGGACGTCTGGTTTTGGGTGAACCTAGGCATATACCAGAATTAAAGAAAAAACTTTTCTCAACTAGTAAACTTGACCGAGAAGGTTTGGTAACAACCTTAGGGTGCAGAGAGTGGAAGATAACCTAAGGAGCAAGAGTAGTAGCAAGGGGAAAACGTACGGGTACACTTTACCTTCTTCGAGGAGACAATATCAATGATATGATTGCAACCATAGTAGCTACAGGTAATTTATCTACTCTTTGGCATTATCGTTTCTGACATTTTGGTTAAAAGGGTGTAAAGCAGTTACATTCAAGAAAGTTGCTTAAAGGTTTGCAAAAGGTGGAGTTGGATTTTTGTGAGAGTTACATTTATGGAAAACAAAAGGCAATCAGTTTTAAATTGTATAGGCTACAGAATAAAAGTCAAAAGCTAAAGTTGGTTCACGCTGATGTATAGGGACCGACTTATTAACTCTCTTATGGTGGTAAGAGATATTTTGTCACATTCATTAATGATGTGAGAAAAAAGACATGGGTTTATGTTCTTAAAGAAAAATCAGAAGTATTTGGGATGTTCAAAATGTTCCAGACCATGGTAGAAAAAGAAATAAGTTATCAAGTTAAATATCTGAAGTCTACACAAGTAAGGAGTTTGCAGAATACATGAGCGAGGAAGGCATACATGGGTTGAAGACTGTTCCTAGAACTCCTCGGGAGAATGGCGTTGCTAAGAGAATGAACAGGACCATTCTAGAACGTGTGAGATGCTTGAGACGACATGCTGGTCTCTCGCTACACTCATGGGCTGCTGCAGTTGATACAACTATTTATCTTATCAACAGGAATCCATCTAGTGCATCGAGAGAAATATCTCAAGAGCAATGGTCGGGTAAAAAGGTTAATTATTCCTATGTAAAAGATTTTGGTCGTATTGCATATGCTTTAATTGGCATTGTGGATAGGAAGAAGCTTGATGCTAAGTATCAAAAGTGTGTCTTTATTGGATATGGTGGCGATGAGTATGGCTATAGGCTTTGGGATTATGAGAATGACAAAGTTATTCGCAGTTGGAATGTGGTATTCCATGAAGAAAAGATGCACAAGGATCGCCAAATAAAGCATGAAAGAGCAAAAAGAATCAGAATATGTTAATTTAGATACAATGCTCGTGAAGATGATTCCAGCATATCAGAGTGCATCTGAAGAAGAGGTTCAAGATGAATTTATTACCAATGAGGGGGCAATTCAAGAGGAACATAACAATTCAGAGCAAACTAACAACTCTGAAGTAACTGTCTTAAAGAGATCTACACGTGTGAGAAAGCTAAAGGTAATTTTTGATCCATCATCAAATATTGTTCTAAGTCATGTGTTGTATACAGATTTGGGAAAACCGGAGACTTATGATGAGGTAAAGAAAGATACATCTCACTTGCAGTAGGAGTGTGCTATGAAAGACGAGATGGACTCATTACTTCAGAAAAAAACTTGGGAGTTCGCCAAGTTGCCCATAGATAAAAAAAGCTTTATTAAATAAGTTGATGTATAGGATTAAGAATGAAGCTGATGGATGTATAAGATATAAGGTGACACTTGTAGTTAAAGGCTATTCTCAAAAATAAGGGATCGACTACTCTGAGGTATTTTCACCAATAGTGAATATGACATCAATAAAAGTTTTGCTGAGTATTGTTGCAGTGGAGGATCATCATCTCGAGCAGTTAGACTTAAAAAAGGCTTTTTCACATGAAGAATTATACATGGCACAACCTAAACATTTTGAAGTCAAAGGTAAGGAGCACATGGTATCTCGCTTGAAGAAAAGCTTGTATGGCTTGAAACAAGCTCCGCGTCCATGGTACCTAAAGTTTGATAGTTTCATGGAAAAAAAAGGATTTGAACACTGTGAGTCTAATCATTGTGTTTATTTTTGCAAGTATAGCGATGGTGATATTGTGTATCATTCTTTATGTGTGGATGACATGCGAGTGGCTAGTTCTAATATGAAGAAAATCACAGAAGTGAAGAAGATGTTAGCATCACAGTTTGCTATGAAAGACTTGGGAGAGGCCAAGAATATCTTAGGCATGACAATCATCAAGGACAGGAAAAATAAGAAATTATGGTTGTCGCAAGAAGACTATGTGAACAAGATGTTAAAGAGATTGAACATGGAAAAGGCAAAACTGGTTGTTACTCCTCTAGTGAGTCACTTCAAACTTTCTAGGAATATGCATCCAAGTACTCAAGTTTTGAAAGATGAGATGGTAGTAGTTCTATCAGCATCAGCAGTGGGAAGTTTGATGTATGCCAGGGTGAGCACAAGACCAGATATCGCACAAGCAGTGGGAGTAGTGAGTCGATATTTGTAGAACCCAAGCAAAGAGCATTGGAATGTAGTAAAATGGATATTGAGATATCTAGCAGGTACATCAAATTACTCTCTTTGTTATGGTGATACATCTTTAGAATTACAAGGCTATGTGGACGCAGATCACTCTGGTGATCGAGATAGTGGTAAGAGTACCAATGGATATGTCTTTACAGTTGCAGGTACAACAATGAGTTGGGTATCTCAACTACAGAAAGTGGTGGTTCTATCGACGATAGAAGCGAAGTATGTGGTGATCACAGAAGCCTCCAAGGAAATCATGTGGTTACAAGAGTACATGGAGGAGCTACATCAAAAGCAGTCAATGAGTGCACTATGGAGTGACAGTCAAAATGCAATGCACTTAGCTAAGAATACTGCTTATCACTCAAGGGCAAGACATATCAAGAAGAGTTATCACTTCATCAGGTCAGCATTAAAAGATAATGAGTTGAAGCTACAAAAGATTAATGGCTTAAAGAATCCTGCTGACATGTTGACTAAGGTAGTAGACATAGAAAAACATTTTTTCCGTACAACTTCCATTGGTATTACTCCATGTTAATTGATGATGAGTATCGCAGAGGCACAAATTCTAGTTACTAGCTATTTTGAAGAAGATTGTTGCAAAGTTGCTCGGTGCATTAGGTATATTTGTTTTCAAGTTTGAAATTGTTGGCGGATGAAGTCAAATATTATATAAGGGTCTGTTCTATCCTTTCTATAGATTAGCTTTTAGGTTAAAAGCTCCATCTTTATATTAGCGATAGTGAGAGGCTAGTCAATGAAACGCTAAAACTAGAAATAGAGAGAAAAGAAAAAGAGAGAAGATCTCGCCTTGATCTTCACTAGTGTTCTCAATCTCCTTGTGCCCTGATCTAGAGAGAAGATCATCATCATTTTCCAACTTTCTTAAAAAGTCTAGTGGATTCGCAAAGTGCCTCTATGTCGAGACATAGCCCAGGTTTGGGTGAACTTCGATAACAAATTTCCTTGCATGTTCTTCAAGTTTTGTTTCTTTCATTATTATATTCTGTCCGGGAAGATTGTTTGCTTGAATTATATTACAGGATTTGACATGCGATTTCCTAACAGAAAAGACTGTAAATCTCAGTCAAAAGATTTTCTCATTGATTTATATGATGACTTCAAGGGCTGCTTTTGGAAAAAGAAATGTGTCTCAAGAAAATTTTGAAGAGCTCATTATGGATACTATCAAGTTCTCAGCGGAATTTACCATTTCTGACCTCTCTACCCTTCTGTGAAATTGCTTCAGATGTTCAGTGCAAAACGTAAGATGGAGAAAACACTGAGCCAGCTAGATGAAATACTCCAAAACATTATTAACAAGCATAGAGAGGAAAAAGGGAAATCAGAAAGAAACGAAGATATTGTTGATGTTCTTCTCAACATTCAAAACAGAGGGGACTGATGTTCCACTTGCTGACTCCAATCTCAATGCTGTTGTCTTCGTAAGTTAACTAATCAGATTAATAAATATCAGATTAATTACTGAACTAATATTTTAGACTTTTCCCATTTCAGGACATTTTCGCTGCAGCAGGTGAAACGTCTTCAATAGCTCTATGGACAATCTCAGAAGTTCTTAGAAACCCAAGAATACTGAAAAGGGCACAGGAAGAAGTAAGGAATATGTTTGACGATAAAGGAAATGTTGAAGAATCAGGCCTTGATGATCTCAGATACTTGCAAACAATTGTTAAGGAAAGCTTGGGAGTTCATCCAAGTGTTCCTCTGTTTGTTCCGAGAGAATGCAGGGAACAATGTACGATCAATGGCTATGACATACCAGCAAGGGCTAGAGTTTTTGTTAATGCCTGGGCTATTGGAAGCTAGAAGAACAGGACATGGAAGAAAACATGGGTATGACTATAAGGCGTAGAAATGATCTGAACTTGATGCCAGTTCCTTATTATCGCTCCTCTCTTAAAATGTTTGCCTAGGCCTTAAAATGTCAATGCATTTAGAATAAGGCTTAAATGTGGAACTAAGAATAGTTTCTTGAGACTTAGGCTTTGTTAGGCATGCAGAAGGGAGAGGAAAGAGAAGAAGAAAGGTTCAATTTAGTTCCCTTGACGGAAGTAATTATATTATGGGTAGAAGAAAAGTATGAGAGAAATATTCTTCTATATTTAGTTGTACTGAACAAGTAGGAGGGAACGATCTATTTGAATAAACTTTGAAATGAACATGCATGCTTTTGTTTCTTCTTAATGTGTTTCTATATATTTATATTAATAATACTTCCTCTAATCGAAATTGAATATTTCTATTTTTATTTTGAATCAGTCAGGTAGAAAAAGAAAGGATTTGGAAGAATTATTCCCATGGTTTCTCTTATTTTTTCTATCATAAGTTTCATGTATATATACAATCTATCAATCAATTACAGGGACGGATGTAAATGGAGGGTTGCCCCCACTAAATTTGTTAAAATAGTACATATATTTTTATGTATTATAGATATTGACCCCACAAATTTTTAAAAATTACCTTAAAATTTAATATAATTATACTTTTTTCAAAATAACAAATTTATTCTAGATCCGTCAATGGTCAATTATATCATATTACAAGGAGGGAGAAGAATCCTCTAATGGGCAGAAATGATTCAATCATCTATGAATACCCCTGAAATTTAGCTCACGTTATGCTCCTCATGTTGTTGCATGGCGTGAAAATCCATCATGCTCATCTCATCAAGTGACCAATGGAAACTGTGACTGCACATAGAACTCGGAAAAAAAAATTTCTTGATTCATAGGATTTCAGTTAGTCCCTTAGCTATGCCACGGAACTCAGCTTTTGCAAGGGAAAGTGCAACAACTTTCTGAGTGGCTGTAAAAAATAGAGTGATCCCTTTTGTTAACGACTGCCTACTTAATAACTTTAAGAGAGCAACATGTGGGATGTTTCTCTTAGATATAATCCCTTTCTCTATGTTTGCTCCCCATTTCTTTGTAGAGTTGGCCACAGAAAGGAATGGCTTGCTCTTAAAATCTGGATCATTGCTTGGCTTTTCTCCTTCTCTCTATTCTGCAGATTATGGTGTTTAATACCCTGGGAATTCTTGTTAATTGGTTTATTCAAGATTTACCTGCTTAAGACTTAGAAGTGAGAATCTCCGTGTGATCACTGTCTTTGCATGTATATTTTGGCATATGATATTGATAGGCTTATCTACTGGACCTGCTTTTGGCTCACAATTCATGGGGAGTTTTCATTTTGGATAATTTCTTATTGGAGTCTCAGTGACATTATCGAATTTTTGGGAATAAGATTTTAAAATGTGGCCTTTATTAATTGATTTTCCCCACTTAGGAGAGGCAGACATGGGCTCTCCTGCTCGAACATATTCGGCTTTCTTTGGGCCTTGGAATTCTTCTTATTGGACTTTTGCATCAATGATATGGAAAGGGCCTAGTTGAATTACTGGGCCTCTTTATTAATATGGGTTGCAGACAACACTTTCTATGGACATCCTTGGTGATACCCTGGATAAGTTTCCTCAACATTACTTTTTGGGTCTTCTACTAACCCTTTCTTGGGCCTTTATATAGAGAATAAAGCTGGTTCCCTTGGAAGAACTCACTCCTTTGGTATACTTTCTTTTATCCCATTTTTTTTTTAATTGGATATTCATTAAATGGAAAATAAATAACAATTGAGTCGATAAGATAAAGATTCATCAAGAGCATCCAACCACAACACCATGAGCTCATCAACAGTCATGACGGGTGCTTAGAATCAACATAAAAGACTGAAGAAGGATTTAAATCAGATTTGGGATAAACAAAAGATCTTTATTTTCCTGAAGAAACTTCAAAATCAGAAAACAAGGAGGCTAGAGGAATTTAAATCTTGCCAAATAACTCAAATAGAGATATCTATTATGATTTAGGACAGGAATGATGAGGTGGAATAACAACAAAAGGAAAGATCCAATTAAGAATGAAGCTTTGACCTTGAAGAGTTGCAATGGCCAGTGTGACAAGGCAAATGAAGGAGAAGATAGAGAAGAGGGATAAAGGTTTTGGTTAGTTTTTCTGCGGCTCACTCCATTGGTATACAAATTGGACTTTTTGCACTCTTATCAAATTTGTGCATATTACTACAACACACAAGAACTTTACAAGTAGACACAAGACATATACTCTTCGGATCTCTCATGACAACTTCCTATGGTCTTTTATTTTTGAAAGTTAGAGCTTTAGGGAAATTGTACATCCTAACTATTTTATGGCTTCAAGGCCTTTTTGTAATATATTTCAAGTAATGGAAGCAGTGGCGACCCCATAATACCGTCAAAAATAAATAAATAAATTCTGAACTAAGTCCTTAGATCTTTAAATATTTATTAATTTAGCTTTATAATCATGATATTTTTGTTCATGTACATCCTAACCCATTTCCATAACTTACTCTGTAAGTAATGAAATGGAGGGAAACCATATAATAAATTCTTTTCCCAAAAAA
Source organism: Parsonsia alboflavescens (assembly GCA_028571225.1). Classification (NCBI taxonomy): domain Eukaryota; kingdom Viridiplantae; phylum Streptophyta; class Magnoliopsida; order Gentianales; family Apocynaceae; genus Parsonsia; species Parsonsia alboflavescens. Next base: position 1,592 of record JAOXNR010046117.1, on the reverse strand, counting down.
AATAAGGGAAAAGAAAAAAAGAAGAGAAAACTCGAAAACAAAACCCTTCTTATATTGCACAAGAAAAACAGTGCTTTTGGTGCCATGAACACTTACCAATATGGTGGTTCAAAGAAACCATTTCCCCAAAGGATGGAGAAGCAAGTTAGATCAACTGAACCAATCCTCATAGAAAGAAATAAAGATTTTACTGAGGATGAGACTAGGGTTATATCAATTAATCAAAAATCCTTCTAATAATTACATTAATGAGAATGATAGAAGGATAACTTTAATAAAGTTAAATATATTCTTTAATTGCTTATTAAGTTAAAATGAGATATTTAATGATGATGTTGAGGAAGGGAGTATGACCTATATAATATATCAATTATTAAAAATATATTAAGTAAAAAGTAATTATAAATTCTTATATTAAATAATACTTTTAAAAATTATTACTCAATCTATTTAGATTGAATGTCTCATTTTAACTTTAATCGAAAATTAAGTAGTGTTTTTGACTTTAACAAAGTTTCTAGTTTATTTTTCTTATTAATGTAACTAGTGGTGGGAACATGGTAAATACGAAGATGTAAATCAATAAATATAATAGTTTGTTAATGAGATTTTATATTAAAACCTACTAATTTTTTAAATAGACATTCGTTTCTGAACAAATTAAAATGAAAATAAGAACATTCAATTTTGGATGTTAGACTATATGAGACTTTTTTCACCATCATATATGATGTTCTAAAAAATCGACCTTCACTATTTTTTTTTTTTTTTTGTGAAAATATTCCAAACGCCAAAATATCCACTAACCCGGTGGAGGGATGTCAGGAATTCAGCACAAGCAAGCTAGCCAGCCAAGACAAACCAAAAGGCCAATAAGTAAACAAACTCTAGAAACCTTTGAAGTAAAACATTAACAATATAGCTACATATGAGAATTAATTTACCAAATAGGAAGATGCCACAGATTTTCCTCGTGAAAAATCGTCAATCTAATACTAATCATATGGTCAAAAATTTTAAATGATACTAGATTTTTTTTTTTCCTATCAAACAGATACTCATAAAATTTATGAGAAAAAGATTTAACTACTTCCAGGGACTTTTCCATTCAAAAAAGTCACGTGTTGGGCACGTGATAAATTTTTTAAAATACAATAATCATTCTACAAATTTTCTTCAAGGAGAATTGCCCATATAGTACTAATCATATGGCCCAAAATCCAAAATGATACTTCATTTTTTTTTCTTCTTCTGCCAACTAGATACTTATGTATTTTATAGGAAATCACTTAAATATTTTCGTTCACTTTTCCTCAATCATGGATTCATGCTCCGTCACAAATCTATCAAGATCCTTTTTCAAATTCAAAATCCTCTACAATTGAATATCAAGTCATGATTGACGCAGCCGTCAATAAGTTCAAAAAATTCATTTCCCTTCTTGATCATACCAAAATCGATCACACTCAATTTCACAACGGCCTTGTTACTAATTCATCCCAACTAAAGCCACTAAAACTACAAAAGAATAATCTCGTCAATCCACCGCGGGTGGTTACTAATTTGTTGTAGAGGAGAATAAAGAAAAAGTG
>JAOXNR010046106.1:0-18762 GCA_028571225.1 Parsonsia alboflavescens | reverse complement strand
TGGGCCCAGACTTTAAATGCTGGGTCTCCTCCCTTCGGCCCGATGATGATTCAGAACAAAAGAGTCTGATTAGCCTTTCAAGAGAGGAGAGGATTTACGTAAGAAACAGGACTTTTTTTTTTCTCTCCTTTCCTCTCCACTTTTCTCATCTGCCAGAAAGAAGGCATACAGAGGGCTCAGAAGGGAGAAAAGTCTCCAGCAATTCAGATCTGATGTCCCTATTTCATTTATGCATCGATCTAGGGGATTAAGGACTTGATTTTGAGTCTTACACATGATTCATCTGAGATTCCAAAAAACGGTTAAGGACAAACATTAGACAAAGGACAAGGCAAAGTTTTGGTCAAGTGCAACAATTGAAGATGTCATCTATGCAAGATCAACCTCAATCCTCTAATCAAAGGCAAACATATATACACAAGGCATTAGATTACTATTCCAATGAACCTAGTAGAAAAATCAATAGAGGAACAAGAAATCCCAGCAAGAAGAAACATACTGCACTATTGCATCCATCCATGTCACTTGATGTATAATAAGAGGTTTGGTGTGCCATTGGAAGAAGAGGAAGAGGAAGAAGAAAATTACTTAGGACATCAAGTGGGCGAGGATGAGTTAGAAGATAATAGTGCCAAAGATGAGATTCAACAAGATATGAATGATTCCAACATTATTTTCAATGAACAAGAGACATCCCAAGGTATATGTGTTGAAATATATGTTGTTCTCTATTTCTTGTCATGTGGTACTGTACTTATTTATTACATTGTTAATTAGGAACTTTGGAGAAACAAACATCAAGAAAGACAACCCATAATAAAGTTCATGGTAGACCACTAGATGAGAGACAAAAGTGATTTTAAATGAAGTGGGGTATATTGTTGGACCTACCGATAAAGTGGTTTTTGAATTGAGTCGTTTCCTTGGGACAGTGGCAAGGAATGCTGATTGGTGTCCCTTGATTTACACTAATTGAAAGGCGATACCCAACAAGGATAACATATTGAAATATGTCAAGGTATTAATTAGTTTAATTTTTATTATTAATTTTCAAGAACTCACAAATTATTATTTGATTGCTTATTTTTCTAATTTGCAGTCAAAGTACATTAGAATGGATGACGCTTGGAGGAAATACAAGTACATAATTAAGAGGTTGCATTTTTTTTCATAAAAAACAAACAGTAATATAAGAGGCTTAAAAATCAACCCAAAGACTTTCCTCTTGAACATTATCAGCAGTTGCTTAATTATTGCGAAACTAAGAGTGTACAAAGAAGAAAGTTTATTATAATGATCACTTATATTTCTTCAATTATTTGCTACAATAAGTTAAATTTTTTCTTACAATTGCCCCTTGATGTTTAATTACAGGAATGATGTAGTCAAAATGCTTAGAACAGAACACAAAAAGAGTGGAGACATAGGCTGGTACCACAAGATTTTCACTGGTGAAAGAAAAGGTGGTATATCTTTTTCACAGATATTGTCAATATTTAAACATATGACTATAAATTCCTATTTAATTTACAATTCCTATTTAACTATAGATTCACATAGCATCTAAGAATAATAAAGAATCAAGTCAAGCTGATATGTTTCTTGAAACTTGAACAAAACATGGTAAAGCATTGGATGCAGAGACTGAAGATACAATTGTAAGTACTTCTTCGTTAAGTATTTTATTGCATGTTTTTGTTCAGTATTCAACTGAAAAAGTAAATACCCTTTATTCAATTGATTAACTCTTGCATAAGTAAGGTACAACTTAAAACTATGATTGAGGATGATGGCAAATCTGATACAGAGGTATTTCAGTCTGTGTTTGGGAAAGAGAAGAACAGACGGGTGCGTTGTTGTGACAAAACAATGACAGCAACTCTCCTAAAAAAGAATGAAGAAATTGTGACAATGCAGAGGAAGCCTGCGAAGGAGGTTAAATCTTTGAAAGAGCAATAGAAATAGATGCAAATAAAATAGCAGGAGGGACATGAAAAAATGGAAATTTTCCAATCACTTGTAAAGGCCCTTGCAAATGAAATTAATCCAAACTTGGATTTGGATGCACTAATAGCTTTGACGAAATCACCACAGATTCCAAGGGATGCAAATAGTAGAATGAGCTCTTCCACAGAAAGAGGTACAAGTGAAGATTTAGATAATGTATGGATGTTGCTAAAAAAAAAAACCCTTACACTTTTTCTAATGTCTTACGAAAGAATGCACAGTTAGATGGTTGTTCAATTTGATAATGTTGTTGTAAATTAGATTCCATTAAATTACTTGATAACTTTCCCATTTTAGGTATAGAAGTGTTTGACTATATGCCTTGATCATTTAGAGAGTCTAATTTCACCTTCATGTTAAATTTATCCTTACATTTTAGAGAGTCTAATTTCACCTTCATGTTAAATTTATCCTTACATGAGTTTGAATTGAGTGCTCATATATTTGATCAATATAGTAACCTTGTCTCATGAATGTATTATAGCTCATTATAATTATTATGTGGTCATTTATCTCTAGTTTATTCTATAGTTTAGACATGTATTATTGCATATGACATTCAATTTTTGATTAATACAATTGAAACTTGAAAGAATTTATATTATTTTAGAGTATTCTTTGATTCTAACTACATTAATTCCTTTTGCAGCAAATTGATGATCTTCTATAAGATGGGAATCTACACCTTCAACGATGTCTAGGATAACATTCAATGAAGATGCATGTATTTCCTAGTTTCATGGATTGATTTTTTTTTTTTTTTTAACATTTATATGCAGTTCAATTATGACTTGATTTTTTATCAATTGAACTTTGAGTACTTGTTTTTTCCTTTTACCCTTTTTTTTTTTGAAATATTACTTGAATTCTAAGATACTTAATGTAAATTTTTATCTTGAAATATTTGATGAGTGCTTTTAGTGCTATATTAATTGTAATAAAAATTGTTATAAGGTTTTTTGATACGAGAAAATTAAATTGTTTACAAAAATAAATCTCTGGCCATGTTTACAAAATTGTTTCAAAGAGAACTGTTCTAAAAAATAAATCTTTAGCCACGGTTACAAAATTTTTCAAATTAGAAGCCACTGTTTTAAAATTATTCTCATAAATGAATCAATAACCACAAATACAAAATTGTTCCAATTAGAAGCCACAATTCAGAAATCATTTCTAAAATAATTACTATTGTCAGGGTTTCCAAATGTTCCTAAAACTAGTCACGGCTAGAAAACCATTCCCCCGTCCACAAAATAAAACATACACTTTTGGAAACGATTTTAACAATGTGTGGCTAAAGTACACAAAACCGTGGTGAGAGCTTTTGGTAACGGTTGCTATGGGAACAGTTAAATAATTGTGGGAAGAAGGTTGCCAAAAGCTTTGGCCACGTTTTTTTGCAGTTTTGAAGGCCCTTTTGACCGTTGCCACAAGCATAAAATGTAGTGGTGAGGGGTTGGCAACCCTAAAAATAGACCACCTCCCTCTACCCACAAAGCCACCATGTCTGCATGAAGAGCTCCCACATGCTTATTGTATTTCTAGGGGAGAGTGTTGAGAAGGTAAAAGGGGAATATTCTAAAAACCTTCCTTAAGTCATGGCATCCAATACAAAATATAGGTTGTTTCAAACTTTTGCATAGGAATTAAGGATAAAAAAAAACTATGCATTGATTCGAAATACCTAAAAAATCCTTAAATCACCTAGGAAATTGAAGTAAGAATCATTCTACGGGATAAGATTGATACAATAGCAATAAATACTCCTCAAATATTTAAATCGACCTATATTATCAAACGACATTGAAAGGTTAAAGCAATCTATATTTTGAATCGGAGAATGCATATCTTTTTAGGATTTTATTAATAAAATATATCTATAAAAATATACATGCTTATTTATTATTAGTAGTGTAGAAGATGATATAAAAAATGTAATAGAAGATCCAGAGCCCACGAATAGTCATCCCTATTCCACCTTAATTCTAAGAAATCCATAGCTAATCCCTTTGTTTGATTGCTCAAAAAAAAGTTAGAATTGTGATTCCTAAGAATTGCAATTCTAGATAAAAATAGGATTAACATTTCCAAACTAAAACTCAAGAATCTCAATTCCACATGCATAAGAATTGAAAGAAAAATCAAAAAGTTATAAGAAGTGCCCCCAATTGGTTGTAGCGACACTGGATCCTGAAAACTTTTTGTTAGTTGAGAACTTTTTTCTTAACCCTTTTTATTTTTGGTTCTATTTTGTTCAAAATCTAGTTTATTTTCTTGAGAACTTTTTTCTTAACCCTTTTTATTTTTGGTTCTATTTTGTTCAAAATCTAGTTTATTTTCTTAGTATAAATATTTTTTTCCATAATGTTTATATTTTTATTATTTTATTTATTTTGTGAATTTACATTTTTTTAAAATTAAAATATAGTAATATTATGAATAGTTTGTAAAGAATATGAATTTGAAAATAAGAAATAAAGAAAAATCTGCAAAATTAGTCCTCAAAATTTTGGCAATTCTTATCTATGATCCCTTTTTTTTTTTTTGCCATTTTTAGTCCTCCAAATTTTTACGACTTGTGGTTATGATCCTTTTTACTATTTTCAACGATAATCCGATTATATTCTCAGGTTGGGTTTAAAAATCATATTTTGTACACGGGCATATTTATTTTTTCAATTATTGGAAAATTTAGTCTCCAAAGTTTTAATGATTCTTGACCATGGTCCCAAAAATTTGATGATTCTTGACCATGATCAAAAATATATATTTTTTAATCTTTTTTAGTCCTCGAACTTTTTACGAGTTGTGATTATACCTTTTTACTATTTTCGACTAAAATCCAGCGATGTCAAAAATTTTATTTAAAAACAATTTAAAGGACGAAGGGTTTTTCTTGCCATTTGGTTCTACTAGTGATGCCTCAGTGGATTCACCTCATTCGCCCCCAATCGGACTTGGCACAACAATAGCAGAGCACAATCATCATGCTTATGCCCATATATATATTATCCACACAAGCAACAAACGGGCATTTATTGAATCAACCATGAAGGAAATTGGCAAGGAAATGGTGCAGATGAAAACTACTATAGAAGTTACAAAAACTTATTCATTTGTTTGGTTGGACGGAATAGAAAAAAAGATAGAATCTGATTGTTTTTTTAACTTGGATTGTTACGTTTTTGACAATGGGGATGAAAGGATATTTTGGAAAGAGAAGTTTTTTTTTTCCCTATTCCAAGCTCATTAGGAAACAAAAAACTGATATATATTTTGGTATGGAATTGTTATTCCACGTGTTGTCATGAATAGGGATTCCAAGTGATGGGGTTCAAAATATGAATAGTGGGTCACCCCAAAACCGTGATGACGTCAATCGATTGCGACTTAAGAAGAAAGAAGAGATTAGTCACCGGAGGTGGGTTGTGTCTGGGGAAGAGTTCAAATGCCTAAGTCAATATTTCGAGAGTAATTAGGAGTAATCAGTTCTCAGAGAGACTATCTCTTGTGTGTTCTATTTCGTAGCCTGTGTGTGATTCCATTATTTTAAAAGAGAGATCAATTACCTTCTTAATCTAGGCTTTGCTATTATGTGACAGTAGGCAATTAGGATAGTTGTGGGATCGTGGAATCCTGCAACTGCTCTTGAAATTATGGAGTTTTGCAGCGTTGAGTTATCTTGCCATTCACGTCTCTGTCGAGACCTACCCATGGATATCGAGGATCTCAGCTATCTTCTCTGGGAGGTCGCTCCGAGTAGTAATAGGCTCATGGGAGTTATTAGGAGTCGTGCACATCTAGTCGTGGCATGGCAGATGTGTGAGACGAGTTGGGAGTTACCAGGTCGTAGGCCGAGGTCTGGTGGTACCTCTCTCGAGCTCATTTAGGAGGTTGATCACCATGGAGGTTAGTGGTAGCGGGTCGCTGCCGACCTATCCTTATTAACTTCAATGGGTTTGACTTTCAGGTATTGAGTTTTGAAGCCTTGAGCCCATTAGGGTTGACTTCTATCCTGCTCGTTTGCGTTGACTTATCCGGGTCGTACATGTTTCCTCCATCATTACCCAACTTTAGGCCTAGCAAGCTCAGAGGTCGTGGTGCCTAAATTACCATCTTCAAGTCGTAGCTGCTAATGGGTTCGCTGATTCCTTGTAACGGCTAGCTTTAGAGTACCCTTCCATTCGAGTCTCTAGTAGAGAGTGGCAAGTTGGCTTTTCAATTTCTCGGAGTCAAGCGGAGTCGCACACTTGGTCGCTGTATGGATGGTACTTGAGCAAGATTGGGTTTCACCAAGTCGAGGTTCGTGGTCTAGTGAGGCCTCTGTTTTCCTCATTTGGAGGTTGATGACCTCTAGGTTCATATCCTGGGAGGTCGGTGGTAGGAAGTCCTTGCCCACTCGTACCTAGGGACTTCCATTCTGCCTTTCAGGTATTTAGAAGTTACCATCTCCAAGTCGCAAGTCTGACCTTCAGGCGTTAGAAGTCTCCAACGTTAGGTCGGGGGCCTTACCTTCAGGCATTAGTAATTACCATCTCTAGGTCATAGGCCTAACTTTCAGGTATTGTGAACTACCATCTCTAAGTCATTGGTCTGACTATCTGGTATTAAGGACTGCCATCTCTAAGTCGCAACCCTTGAAAGGTCAAGTTGTTTTCTTGCGACTCCTCGTGAGGTTGACCTTCAGGTATTAAGAGTTACCATCTTTAGGTTGTGACCCATGGGCGGTCGTGCCGCTTCATTCTGTAACGGCTATTCCTAGAGAGCTGAATTGCTTAGTCTTGATGTGGGAGATCGCATTGCTTCTGCTTGGGAAAGAAATTGGAGCTTTTCCAATTTTGGAAAGTCATCCCCACTCAGTTTTTGGAAAGTCATGACGTTTAGAATTCATAAGAAAAGCAGACTTGTTCTGGGTTTAGGAGGTTACCCCGTTCTGGAACCCTCGAGACTACTTCTTCCATATAAATTAGGAGTCTTAGAACCTTTTAGGATTTACCTTGAGAACGGAGATTTTTATTCACAACCGGTTTTTGCTAGAGCTCCAGCTGTTAGAAGCGAGACCCTTGATCTTTCTGAAACAAATCCTTATTCTTTATCTTCTATTCTTGGCCCTTCTGAGATTTTTAACATCAATGGGGAGTTGGGACTGGGTAGAGGCATAATAGTTCTGCCATGGAGGATGAGTGCCCTTACAGTAGGCTCGAGGGACACATAGACCTTTATCTCTAACCTCAGGGGTGGCGTCCTCCTTCCTTTCCTCCATCTGCTATTCTTGGACATCGCCCACTTTTGGGGTTTCCCCTTGGCTTAACTTGTCCCAAATTCTCTTTGGATGGTGGTTGCCTCCATTGCTACCTACCACTTTTACAAGGTTCCAGTTTCCCTAGAACTCTTTAGGTGCTTCTACAAGCTCGGTGTCGCTTCGGCCTCCCAGTCTTCCAAGGCGTATCTTCAGTTTAACCCATGGCATAAGTTAATAGGTCGTTTCTAGTCCTTAGTGGGCCAATGGAAGGACCTCTTCTTCTTTGCTCACCTTTTGAGCTATTCAGTCCGGTCCGAACCCTACTCGGACTACAACCGAAACTACTCTTTTTTTAAGGAGATCCCTTGCTTATCCCCTAACCAAGTCCAGCATAGGGATTTTTTAATGAACTTGGTTAGGTCTGGCCAGGTCAAGGTAAGGTGTACTGCCCCAGTCAGGCCTCAATCTTTCCTTCTCCCTGTTAGGTTGGGGAGCCTAACAGAGTTTGACCTCCCTTCAGTCAAGAGAACTTTGGGGATATCTCTCTCTGGTAGGGTGCTTTTCCGAATTTAGCTGCTTTTTGCCTTTATCTGCTTGTGGCTCTACACTGACAATTCTTCTTTTTCTTTGTCTGAACAACTGTGAGGGACACAGCTTGGATCTTTGATGATTCTGAAATCACCTTGGTTCCTTTTGACGGAGGTCGAGGAGCCATTGGGGCATTTTTTGCTACAGCTCCTACTGCCCGCATTCTTGTTCCCCGGGGTAGAGGAAGGTAGATAGTGGTAGAGAGGACCAAGAGAGCCTCGAAATGGAGTTCGGGGACCACCGGGATGAAAGCCTTTGACAGGCCTATCAAGATTTGCTCTGCATCTTCTTCACCCTCTCCTCAGCAGGCTAAGAGGGCTCCTCTGATTGTTGCTACTAAGGGAGAGGCTCCTGCAACTTAAGAGTCTAAACCTACCTTCCAGGGCTGTGCGACTGAGGAGGTTGCAGACACCTTCAAGAGGTTAGGAACTGCTGCCATGGCTGCCTATTCTGTAGAGGATGCTTCAAGTTGGGGTCCAGACCTTGCAATGGAGGCCTCTGACTCCCTGCTCCAATGGCCCTATTCTCAATCTTTTCTAATGGGGTGCGCTCCCTCAATTGATTGGTTGATCTGCCAACAACTGACATACGAAGGAATTGACAAATTTGGACCCTTTGCAAATTAGCAATTTGGCCTTGTGTAATTTGGATTTTGCTTGTGACCTCTTTTCCTCTTTTTGTAGGGTCACATTATCTTTGGGGAGTGTCTGCAGGCAAGAAGGCTAGAGCGGACAAGGAGTTTGACTCATTTATCTCTGACCTCCAGGATGCCAAGGCTCGCCTAGAAAAAGATAACGTTGAGTTTGTGGCTTCTGCTAGGAAATCAGCCAGACTCCTCTCTGAGTGTAAAAGAGATTTTGATGAAGCTAGCACCAACTGCAAAGTCATGTCTGAAACGCTGGATGGGCTTCACAAGAGGATTTCAGAACTTACCAATTCCGACATCCAGCAAAAGGAGCATTTCCAAGAGCTTGAAGCTAAATTGGAGGATTTCAAGGATCTTTGCGGTGAGGAGGGCAACCTCTCTATGAAGAAACTCGAGAAGATTTTTGCCTTCTAGAAGTATGTGGAGAGGTTGATGAGGCCTCAAATGGTGGGGTTATATATTGAGGTGATTGATGATCTTAAGAAATCCCACCCTGAGATGAAGACCAACCCTTCATATGACGCTTCACTCTATCGTCCAGAGTCGGTCACTTCTCTTTCTTGGCACTGAGAGAAGTTGAATCAAACTCCTCTATGGGAGGTTGCAGCTATTGAGGCCCAGGCCCAAATAGGTCAAACTGATGAAAACCCAGTTGGGAAAGGGAAGGAGCAAGTAGAGGCTGCCCCGGAGGTCAGGGCTTCAAAGAGAGAGGTTGTGGATGCCAACCCCCTGGCTATGGTTTCTCCGGAAGATATTCCCATGTTCCACGGTGTGAATGAATTTGCTCAAATTTATCATCGCCTCATGTGTACATATTTTGGAATAGGTACTCAACCTTTTCTAGGACACTTGTCCATTTCCGATATAGCTTTTTTATCTGACCACCTTTCTTCTGCTTTGCAAGCCCTTCTAGTACTGCTGGAGTTGAGGTAATTGGTGGAGAAGAGGTTCCCCCAAGCTGTTCTGAGCCCATTACTATTCCAGAAAAGGAGGATGATGATAATGTGCCACTTGTGTAATGCTCTCAGAAGTAGTTCCGGACTTCCTCTTGTCATAGCTTAAGGCTTTCTACACTCGACTTTTTATTATTTCTGCTTATATATTAAATATTCACTGAGGCCTGTTTGTGGTCTTCTGTCTTATTAGTGACAATTCTTTCTCTTTCAATGTACTTGAACCGTTTAGGCACTAAAGCAATCAACATAGGCATAATATCTAGATAATGGTTAAACTTGTGCTCTATTCAAAGTGGGTTCTTGAGATCACTGGTGAGTTGTTGAGGTCGTTATGATGCTCGACAAGGTCTTTTTAACCAGCTTCTCGAGGTCTGCATTATCTTAGTTAGCTTTAGGCATAGAAGTTCTTTAAGTGCCAAATGTTTCAAGGCCTTAGGAGTTGTCTTCCTTCGAGATCAGCGAGCTTGTAGCTCCTTCCTTTATGGGCTTCTTTGACTATGTAAGGTCCTTCCCAACTTTCTTGTAGCTTGGTCAGTTGACCTTGTTTGCCAACGTCTGACCTTTTGAGGACCATCTCTTCAATTGTGAAGTGTCTTGTTTTCACTCTTTTGTTGAAAAAATTTTTAAACTACCTTTTGTAGGTTCTGTTTGCTTCCATTGCTTTGTTTCTAACCTCTTTGAAGAGGTCGAAGTATGCCCATCTCTCCCCCTTTTTTAAGACTTAATTATATCCAATTAGTCTTAAAGACTTTATGCCGACCTCGATCGACATCATTACTTTTGCGCCAAAGGACGTTTCTCCAATTTCTTTTGCAGGCGTTGTTTTGTATGCCCATAGAATGCTTGGGATCTCATCTGGCCAAGCAGTTTGGCGACCTTCTTTCTCAAGTTTAGTGAGTCTCTTCCTATGTCCTTCCATGATGGTTCTCTCTATGACCTCAGCAATCCCTGTTGGCTTGAGGATGAGCTACAGAGGTCAATCTCTGTTCAATGTTTAAATTCTCACATAATGTCTTGAATGGGTCACTAATGAACTGCCTTCCATTGTCTGATATTATTGCTCGGGGGATCCTAAAATCTGCACACAATGTTTCTCCAGACAAAAACTGGGCTTTTGGTGATGAGATGGTTGCCACTAGGTCTGCTTCAACTCATCTAGTGAAGTACTCCACGGCAACAATAAGGGACTAAAGACCCCCCACTCCTTTCGAGAAGGGTCCAAGAATGTCAATGCCCTAGATGTCAAAAGGTATTAATGCATTGATGGATTGGTACCCTATTGGTGGTATATGTGACTTGTTCCCGTGCAACTGACAGCTCGTGCATTTCTGTATGTTTTTCTTAGTGTATGAAACCATTAAGGGCTAGTAATACCCTGTTCTCAAAATCTTCTTGGTGACAGTCTTTGCTCCTATATGTGATCCACATATTCCGCTGTGTACCTCCTGAATGACATATTGTCCCTCTCCTTGGCTTAGACATTTGTGCAATGGCCTAGTAAATGACCTCCTGTATACCTCGTCATCTCCTATTAGGACATAGTGAAGTGTCCATCTTCACACTTGGCAAGCTTCTTTTAAGTCTTGTGGGAGGTCGCCATCTTTGAGGAACTTGTAGATGGATATCTCTAGTCCGCTTGATCCTCTATAACCAAGCTCTCGTCTTGGCTTTTGCTTGGAGAGTTCAATTGTTCCACCAGTACCTCTGCATTGGTCCTGTCTGTGTCTCACTAAACTTTGGATAGTACATCTGCCTCTGTATTTTGCTGTCTGGGTATTTGTTCGATGGGAAATGTTCAAGCTTGGATATGATATCCCTTACTCTTCTGAGATATTTGATCATGTTGTCCTCTCGAGCTTCGTATTCTCTAACAACTTGGCTGGCTATGACCTGCTAATCTATTCTAAAGTGCAATTTTTGCATTTTGAGAGCTCTTATAAGTTTAAAACCTAATAAGAGACATCATACGCAGATTCATTATTCGAGGTTGGGAAGTTGTACTTCACAAAGTATGGGATTCTTACTTCGTCAAGGCTGATCAGTACTATTCCCACACCTGAATTTTATTTCTCCGTTGAACCGTCTGTATACATTGTCTAAACATTGCTTTCACAGATGCTTGTGAGCTCCAGTGGAGCCCTTGTGCATTTCTCTACGAAGTCTGCAAGAGCTTGAGCTTTAATTACCTTCCTTGGCTCAAATTGAATTTGATATCCCGAGAGCTCGAGGGAACACTTCATCGTTCTGCCCGATAGCTTGGGCTTGGCAAGAGCTTGCTTTAGTGGTGGATTCGGTAAAACTCTTATCGGGTAAGCTTCAAAATATGGCTTTAATTTCCTTGAGGTAATGATAATGAGGTACAAGAACTTTTCGAGGTCTGAATATCTAGTTTCTGGACCTCTGAGCAATCTACTGACATAATAAATAGGGAACTGTTTTCCTGACCTTTCTACCAACAGCATTAAGCTAACTGCTTTCTCTATTGCAGTAAGGTATATCAAGATTTCCTCTCCCAACCTTTGAGAGACAAGTTGAGGGGGCTACCCCAGGAAGTCCTTCAGCTTGATGAATGCTGCTTGACAGTCCTCGATCCACTGGAAGTCCTTTGGCTTTTTTATGACATCGTAGAATTTTTCTCCCTTGTTTGCCATTTTCCTGATAAAGCATCCCAGTGCTGCTATCTTCCCTGCTAGACTATGAATCTCCTTGATGTTTCTGGGTCCATGTCTAGCAGAGCTTTGATCTGGTCTGGATATCAATGCCTCTTTCAGAGATCATGAGGCCCAAAAATTTACCCACTGAGACTCCGAAGGTGCATTTTTCTTTTTTTTGAGCTTCATGTGAACAGCCTTCAGGGTCTGGAAAGCTTCCCTGATATCATTGATGAAATATTCAGAGGTCCTGGACTTGATCACCATGTCATCCACCTAGACCTCTATGTTCCTCCCGAACACCTTATGCATTGCTCGCTGGAATTCTACCCCTAGATTCTTTAAACTGAATGGCATTTTGGTGTAGCAGTGTATCCCGATCTTTGTGATCAATGAGGTCTTTTCCATGTCTTCAATAGATATCGGGATTTGGTGGTATCTCTTGTAAGCGTCCAGAAAGCATAACCACTAGTACCTAGCTGTAGAATCCACCATCTGATCTATGCTTAGAAGTGGATAAGAGTCCTTTTGTCAAAATTTGTGAAGTGTGGTGAAGTCCACACACATCCTTTATCTCCCTTCTTTCTTTGGAAATACAACTGGGTTGGGCAGTCATTCAGAGTATACCATTTCTTTCATAATCCCTGTGTTGAGAAGACCTTAGACTTTTCAAGCCATGACCTCATTAAGTTTAGTGGCAAAGGTCCTTTTCTTCTGTTTCACTGGTTAGAGCCTGACCTTCTGTTCAACAATTTTTCTGTCCACTTTTTCGAGGTCACTAGGTTGTCAAGCAAAGACCTTCAAATATTCTTGAAGAGAATCAACGAGTTTCCCTTTGACCTTGGGAGGCAATGACTCTCTAATTTTGATCCATTTCTCATTGAATTCTAGGTTGAGGAACACTTTTTCTCCTCTACCAACTGCTTGAATCCAGAGATTGTCATCTTCTTTTGGGAGGTCAATGCATTCCTTCTTCTCGAGCTTCGGCAAGCATTCTTCATTACCTTAAGTAAGGTAACATTTTGCAGTAGGACGATCCAAGTGTCTCTTACTTGGATTTTTGTGCTATAGTTGAGTAGAGAAATTTCTACTCTCAGGTCTATGACCCTTCTTTTGATTAGGATGGCATTGTAAGTTCCAGGGGTGTTGACCACCATCCAATTCATGATTTCAGTGACCTCTTTGTCATTTGCATGGACTGTAGTTGGGACTTGGATGATCCCATCCACATAGGTCATGCTACCGCTGAAGCTGGTCAAAGCAACGTCTAACCTTATCTGTAAGCTCTTGTTTATGCCCATCTGGTCGAAGGCATTCTAGTATAGGACATTCATGGACACTCCAAAATTTTGTGATGTAAGAACAATGTCGAAAAAAATGTCTAAACAGTAGAAAAGCTGGAAAACTACGAAAACTTTCTAGTTTTCGGAAATCGACCAAAGACAAATTATCAATGGATCAAAAAGTACCGAAAACAATAAGAAATGAAATATTTAAAGCCCTAAGCAAAAACTAAACCTAATCGGAACTTAAAAATATAAAAATTACAAAAATACCCCTAAAAACAAAAAATTACAAAGTTGTCCCTAAAAACAGGAAAATTATGACAATGCCACGAAAAATAAAAAAATGCCCAAAACACCATCAAGCCGACGCCGAAAAACGTCTTGCATCATAGCATAGTAGTGACTTTTATTCGTTGGCCCGTTTTGGGTCACCAGGTCCAATTTGAGCCCAATCCAAGCTCTGACCAGTTACCTCGGGAATCGTGTCCGACATCATTTTGTGAACTAGGGAATCTCCAATCTGGAGGGATATCATGAGTGGCTCTGAGTTTTCCCCTTGAGCTAGCTTGGACCTCCCTTCAATGGCATTTATTTCGCTCATAGAAGGTAGTTGATTTTGAGGAGCTAGTGGTGGCAGATCAATATTGACATCGTTCCTAGAAAGGAACTTTTGCAGATGACCTTTTTTCACCAGCCTCTCAATCTAACGCTTGAGGTTGAAGCAGTCTTCGGTGAGATGGCCATGGTCCTTGTGGTAGTGACAGAACTGGGCTGGGTCTCTTTTGGCCATAGGACTCTTGAAAGGCTTAGGCGGCTTCAGAAGTCCTCTTTTCTCCATGACCACTAGGATTTCTGCTAGTGATGTCTTTAGTGGAGTGGTCACGAGGTCGAGGATGGCCTTCCTCCTCTTGTCTGAGGTTCCTTCTTTTGATTGAGGGTCTTTCCTATCCCTCTTTGATTTTTGTGGGCTCCTTGGATGCCCCTTGTTATCTCTTTCAATGGCTAAGGCAAAGCCAAGGATCTTCCTCTGGACCTTGTCTCCTCAGCGTTTATCAAATTTTTCAAGAAGTTCTGGAGCTCCTTGATGGTTTTTACTGGCTCCTCAGCCAGCCTAGGGGCTACGTACCCCCCTTGCAAACCTTGTTTGAATTTAGTGATGTAAATGACATCATTTTTCTGCTCAATCTCGATTGCCTTGTCATTGAAACGACTGTAGTAGCTTCAGGTGCTTTCTCCGAAATTTTGTTTGATGGTAAAGAGGTCGTTGATATCCTTCTCGCATCTCATGCTGCTTTGATAGTTCTTCAGGATCAGCTCTTTAAGTTGTGTCCAACTTGAGATGCTTGCCTCAGTTATGCCATTGAACTAGGACTGGGCCTTTTTGGTCAGTGTTGACTGGAAGGCTCTGCACTTGATGTGGTTGGGGTACTCAAACATCTCCATGTAGGAGACATACTCATCAATGTGTTGTTGAGGCTCCTTGGTACCATCATATCTCACCCCCAAGTATGGGGCATTGAATCCTGGCGGCATCCGAGCGGTGTAGATGTTGTGTGCAAACAGCGAAGGCTCGGTAAGATCCACATTGCGCTGTAGCTCCTGATTGGCTTGGGGAGTTGCTCTTCTCAGTGGATTGGAGGCTAACCCTCGAGCGTTATGGCCTGTCATTTCAATCAGGCTTCGTCGAGGTGGTATCCTTACTCCAAGAGGAGTTCGCAGCATGCTCCCCTGCTCTTCAGTATCCTATCTCTACCTCCGCATCTTGGCTACTCAGTTGAGTCTTTGAGGTTGTAACCTCTCCCATTGTTCAGGATTTCCGTGAGGTCAGTCACGGGTGGGGTCCTCCATTACCTTTCTTGCTCTCGACCTGTTTCCCGACCTGCTTCTTGAGGTCGGGGCTCATTCCTCACTTCTGAGGGTGGAGGCTGGCTAGGCGGTTGTGAACTTTTCGGGGAAGGCTCCGAAGTGCTCCCAGTGTACATATAGTAATGTCCATCGGATACTCTCTCCAAGGCAACCACCATCCGTTCTAGGAGGTTAGCTGGAACTGTCATCTGTGTTCTCCTAGATCTCTATGGCCTGGGGTTGTTGGTCATAGACTAGGGAGGCCCCTGTTCGGGCCTCCCTTGTACAGGTGGGGGGCTGACTGGGATCCTTCAGAATGGCCTGATTGTGTTGGCCGTTGTTGATCCCGTTGGGTGACAGGCCCCGGAGTATTGTGGGTAATTTGCACTAGTGGTGGCATTTCTGGCACTGTTTCGCCAGTGTGCAGTTGCGTTCTACAGGGCGGTCTACCTTAGCCCAACGATTGCATGCTTGTAGGCTATGATTGATTCATCAAACTTTTTTTTATTTGTTTTTTTATAGCGGAAAAAGGTTAAGCTTTTTGTCTTAGTTCTCACAGACGATGCCAGAAGTGATGGGGCTCAAAATATGAACACCGTGTCACCCTAAAACCGTGATGACTTCAATCGACTGCAACTTCAGAAAAAAGAAGAGATTAGTCACCGATGGTGGGTTGTACCCGGGGAAGAGCTCCAATGCCTAAGTCAGTATTCCGAGAATAATTAGGAGTAATCAGTTCTTAGAGAGACTGTGTCTTCTGTGTTGTGTGAACTTGTCTACAGACTATGTCTGATTTGATTATCTTAAAAGAGAGATCAGTTACCTCCTTAATTTGGGAACTGCTATTACGTGACAGTAGGCAATTAGGATAGTTGACTAATCATGGAATCCCACCAACTGCTCGTGAAATCCTACAGTTTCCCAGGACTAAGTTATCTTGTCATTCGCGTCTCCATCAAGAGTTACGAGCTCGCTAACCGACCTCTGGACCAGCTTTGCAACCTGCCCGTGGATATCGAGGATCTCGGCTATCTCTTTTGGAAGGTCGCCCCGAGTGGTAGTAGGCTCATGGGAGTTGTTAGGAGTCAGGCACATCTAGTCGTGGTATGGAAGATGTATGAAGAGAGTTGGGAGTTACCAGATCGTGGGCCGAGGTCTGGTGGTACCTCTCTTAAGCTCATTTAGGAGGTCGATGACCTTGGAGGTCAATGGTAGCAAGTCGCTGTCAACCTATCCTTGTTGACTTCAGTGGGCCTGACTTTCAAACATTGAGGGCTAGAGCCTTGAGCCCACTAGGATTGACTTCTATCCGGATCCTTCTCGTTTGCATTGATTTGTCCAGGTTGTCCCCGTTTCTCCATCACCAAGGAATAGGTATTCTCGATAAAATAGACATAACCAAAGGTGATGCTTCAAATGTTGGTGACCCGAAGTTCATGATATGCCCGTCTGATCCTCAATTGATTGCTCTTGCAAAACTTCGAAACTAGTTCTTGCGTGAAACCGCTTTGATGCTTATGTCAAAATTAAATTTTTGGGAAATAATTCTTAAAGTATGAAAGAGTAATGGTGTGTATCGAGTGTACTTTTGCTTGAGAATGGTGGGCCTCTTATAAGGATTTTGGTAAGATCCTTATTAGAATCGGATTTGGATAAGTGTATCCAAGAGCTAATATTCAATAGTAGATCTTGATTGGAATTAATAATCCGAGTCCAGAGTGGACTCTTTACCTCAGTAGCCCAAACAGATCAAAAAAGGGAAATTATATTTCGAGCATCTATGATTTCGTATGTGTGAAACTGGATCGAGAATGAGGCTCTATCTTGGCATGGCTTGGATCACCCAAGTCTGACTGACCCATCAAATCTCCATGTCCCATTAATAGGAATAGGCATTCTTAAGAATTGGAGAGAAATGAAATCCCCATTCCACTCAACCAATGGAATCAAAGTTTCATTCTACCTAGGGCTGTAAACGAATTAAGTTCAAATCTTTTAGGTTTAAGTTCGACTGTTTATGTATTTCTAGGTTTAGACTCGAGCTCATTTAGGGTCCCTAAGGTTTATTTATGTAATTTTATTTATTTTTTTAAGACTTTAAAAAACAATAGAATTCATTATACTATATGAATTAATAAAATATATTATATATAATAAATAAATAAATTGTATTTAATAAATAAGTTATATTATATAATATTAATATATTATAAATAAAATATTATATATATAACAAAAAAGCTCGTTTAGATTCGTGGAACTAATGAATCGAATACATGAACTTGGCCAAGCTCAATCTTCGAGCTTGATTAAGATGAGCCGAATTCCAATTTTTTCCAAGGCAAGCTTGAATTCTCACTCAAAGAAAAAGATTTTTTACAACTTCATGATCACTTATTAATTTGTTACTTCCTCCATCCAAAACTAAATGTGTACATTGTCATCTTGGGTTGTCCAAAAATGAATGTCTCATTTACTAAAATAGTTAAAATTTTGTTAAGAAATTGATATGATTGGGTTTAAAATGAATTAAGCCAACTAATTTTTCTTAAATTTGTGCAAGTCAAAATGAGACATTCAATTCTAGATGGAGGGAATATATATTAAAGTTAAAATATAATTTTTTTATATATAATAAAACATTTTTATTCACTCCTTGCTCTTGATGCTCCATTCCTTTGTGTGAATTTCAACTCAGCTTCTGTAGGAGATGAGTCATCCTAATCTAAAGTTTGAACCTTTCATCTTGTAAAATAAAATAAGATAAATCATATACTAATTACATTATCTATGACTTTAGTGGTCGCTAGAAATTAACATCCACTTCATTTTGACTTGGATTAGTTGTTAAGTCAAAATTCATTTGAATACTACAGTTAAAAAAAAAATCAACTTAAATTAGTATGGATTAAAGTTGGATTAACGTCCAAAAAAACAATCCAAAAAAAATTTGGAACAATATATATTTTTTATTTATTTTTAATTAATTTTTTATTAAAGAAATAGAAATAAGGGCATTAAAGCCTTGCAAAGCAATAGAATGG
The DNA here is from genome assembly GCA_028571225.1 of Parsonsia alboflavescens. Lineage (NCBI taxonomy): Eukaryota > Viridiplantae > Streptophyta > Magnoliopsida > Gentianales > Apocynaceae > Parsonsia > Parsonsia alboflavescens. Next base: position 497 of record JAOXNR010046106.1, on the reverse strand, counting down.
TGGAGATCACCTTCAATCCTATTTAAGGGAGAATCCTATGAAATAAACTATCTAAAAGAGGCAACTTATATGCTTTGTTGATGTGATATAGTTGCCAATTAATTTTGTTCATGACCTTCCTACTATTACTAGTGTCGTCAGAATAAAATGAAGCACATCAAGCCATCCAAATTTCATGACAAATGAGTAACGGAATGAGTTTCGCCAGTAACCCCAATCTTCGTGATTGATTATTCTAGCTTTGAAGCCTATCCTTCAGCTCCATTGATGGTTCATCCACGCCAAAGCCTGGCAGTAGTGAGTCCAAACAACCTTTGCAACATGGTTGTCAAAATCGCGAGTTTACTCGTAAAATCGCACGATTTTACGATTTTACTATTTTAGGGGGTATAAACGTGTAAAATCGAATCAAAATCGAAAAATGTGGTAAAATCGGTCAACTCATACGAGTTTGACCTAGTTGACGAGTTTACTATTTCAAAAAAAAAAAAAAAAAA
>JAOXNR010046045.1:0-50943 GCA_028571225.1 Parsonsia alboflavescens | reverse complement strand
ATATGTTTAAAATTACTTATTAAGATTATAATCTTTACACTTTTCCTCAGAAAATGATAGCCTTTTTGGGCATAAATGCCAACAGAAACTTCAACGCCTGATGATCCGAATAAAGCACAAACTCCCGTTGAATCAGATAGTGCCGCCAATGTTGACATGCCCGAACAATAGCATGAAATTCAGTCTCATAAACCGAATAGTTCAGTTTAGCTCCACCTAGCCTCTCACCGAAATACGCAACAGGTCTCCATTCTTAGCTTAAAACAACCCCAATTTCCACCCTTGAAGCATCACAATCTCCTCAAACTCCCGTTGCGCTTCTTCTGTCCACACAAACTCCCTCGCATTGTAAACACCCCGTCAAGCCATGATTACACTGAAATCCTTAATGAACCGTTAGTAGAAGCTAGCCAATCCATGAACAGACCTAACCTCCGTAGCACTACGTGGTATAGGCCATTCCCGGATAGCCTAAACTTTCCTTCATCAAGACGAATTCCTTTCGCCGAAACTACATACCCAAGAAAGATGAGACTATCCGTCAACCAAACACACTTCTTATGGTTGGCATATAGGATATGCTCTCGTAACGTTGCCAGAATCATCCGCAAGTGTTCATCCTCCGTTTGACTATACACCAATATGTCGTCAAAATAAACCACATCAAAACTATTCAAGAAGGGTCGCAATACCTGGTTCATTATCCTCATGAATATACTTGTCGCATTGGAGAGACTGAATGGCATAACTACCCATTCGAAGGGCCCATCTTTAATTTTGAATGCAGTCCTCAATTCATCCCCCGGCTTGATTCGTATCTAATTATAACCACTCTTTAGGTCAATTTTTGAGAAGACTGTCGAGCCACTAAACTAGTCTAATATATCATCCAGCTTCAGAATAGGAAAATGGTACTTAATCGTGATGCGGTTGATAGTGCGACTATCAACACACATTCTCCAACTGCCATCCTTCTTCGGCACCAATAAGACCAACACAGCATAAGGACTAATACTTTCTCGGATGTACCCCTGGTCAAGCAACTCAGTAATTTGATGCCTCAACTCATCATGTTGCTGTGAAGATAGTCTGTAATGGGACTTATTCGGCAAAATGGAACCCAACACAAAATCAATTTGATGTTGTATATCACGCATGGGAGGTAGACCGGAGGCAAGACATCCAGAAGCATATCTGCGAACTCTTGCAGTACTCATCTCACCTTTTCCGGAACTGCAACTTCCCTTTCCGAAGCATCCAAGGTCACCAATGTAGTAGACGACAGAGCAAAACAAACCTCGGCTTCCCCTACCTCGTGTTTGAACTCCTTATGAGGCAAACAGATGATAGTCTTCTTTCCCTTCGGGAACTATCACGCATTGGTTGCAACATGACTTTCTTAGCTCCTCTATTAACCGTGTAGCAGTGAGTGACACCGTCATACGTTACCTTGTTGTCATACTGCCAAGGTCTGCCTAACAGCAAATGTGTGGCGTCCATAGGCACCACATCACAATAAATGATACAGCTGTATAGAGATCCAATCGAAACTCCATTCTACACCTCTGATTCACCCACACTTTCGTCTTTCTATTCAACCGCCCAAGCTTGTATTGCTCGAAATGAGGCTCTGTTGGTAATTGAAGCTTCTGCACAGGTTCCTGCGAGATCACATTCTCGTAGCTTCTCGTATCTATAATGACTCGATAGACTTTACCGTTAATGGTACAATGGGTGCTGAATATATTCCAATGTTTCCAATCCTCATTTGACTTAGGTGCTAGGAAAATCCGTCGTAAAACCAAGCTCGCTAATCTAACATCCTCAGGCATAACAACACAAGCCTCTCCTTCATCAAACTCGTCAGCATCATACTCCCCATTGAAGTCCCCTTCTGCGCTGTCCTGGATCAACAACTGAGATCTAACCCGGGGTCATTCATTGGCATAATGTCCTTTCTTTTGACAACGATGGCAAGTGACAGTCGCCTTGTTGACTGGTGGACGGTTTTAAGCTGGACCTAACCCGTGATTCGATTGCATTGCAGTTCGGCTTTGTCGAGTAGGCGGAGTGAAAACTCTGGAGGAAGAAGGACTACCCACCGCTGTAATCGAAGGAGGAGGAGGAGGAGGAGGTTCTCTTCCGAATGCTGGACTTCTTCTGCCAACCCTAGCTAAGCTCCTTTCCACTACCTTGGCCTTCGTCTACATGTCAGTGATGTTACTAAAGCTATGTACTTGCAGGGCTTCTTGAATTGTAGGATGGAGGAAATGCAAGAAACGTGCCATAAGCTATTCTTGCGTCTCACGAAGCTGGTTCCCAGTCACCATCCGATAGAACTCTCGGGTGTATTCCTCTACACTCTTTGCACCCTATGTCAAGCTCTGCAAGTTCTGAAATAGTGTCTGTCAATGGTTGAAAGGCAAAAATTCCTTTCGCATCTCTCTTTTCAATTCGGCCCAATCATCCAAGACGGGGAGTCCATCCAAATATCGTTGATATTGTTAGGATTACCACCAAGTTGTACCTTTGTCCTTAAATCGTATTGCAACCAACGCCACTTTCTTTTCTGCAGGAACTTCTTTCAGCAAAAATAATTCATCCACTGTACTCATCCAATCCAAAAACTCTTCCGATGCCAGATTGCCAGAAAATTTAGGAAACTTAAGCTTGAACCCTACATCCCATCGAGGATTATATGGCTAATGATACAAATGCCTGGGAGGTTGATAGCTGCCTCCTCTTCCACCTCTTGGGAAAAACCTAGGTGCTTGTTCCCTTGGTGGCAATTTGATCTCCTCTTCAACATTGCCCCCTTGTTCATCTGGCCTTCCTGCGGCTTCGTGTTGTACAGGTTATCCGTTCACAACCAATTGTTGCATCATACGGTTCAGGTTTTGCATCTGTTGATTCTGGTTTTCCAGGATCTACTGCATGGTTCGATCACGTTCTTCCCTTTCCCTTTCTCGTGATTCTTTGCCCCTGCGCAATTCTTCCAAAATCACAGCCACAATCAGATCTATATTCCCTCCTGACATGGTGGATCTTAGCTCTGATACCAACCGACGCAATTCGAAAGTATGGATGGGTGATTCTGCTGTTTCAATGATAGGTGTTTAGGTTTAAGGTTATTCAAACTCTCTGGGAAATTGAACCAAAGAGCGAATTCTTGGAATTTTGTTTTGACAATTAATTGAAACAAAATTATGCTTCTTCTACAATCTAACTTCACTCTAAAGTTGTCACAAGTAGAAGAAATTCAGAAACAAAATTCGACAATGCTCTTAGAGAAATTTGAGAATTCTCTATTGAATAACAAAAGGATGCCCCCTGAAAATTACAAGTAAGAAAATTATTAAAATGTAGGGTTATGACATAATACAAATTACAAAATTATCCCCCATAAAATAAAACCTATCCTTCTCAAACCAAATACATTGAAACAAACAAAGAAACCGATTTCACAGTCACGTCAATTTCTTCAGTCGTTTGGATCATCATGGAGTGGTTGTTGATGGAGGTTTCTGCTGAACCGACGGTTGGAACAAAGGCAATGGTCCAACCAAAACATCTGGAGATGCACCTGGTAACTTTGCTTCAGGCTCCCCCTCTTTCGAAAAGTTTATCCTCAAACTCGGGTTGTCTCCATGAAATCGGGACAAATGCTGCACATTAAAAGAGTTAGAAATGCTAAGATCATCCGACAACTCGAGTAGATAAGCATTTGCTCCCAACTTCTCCAAGATCTGACAAGGACAGATCTTTCGATCTTTAAGCTTATGATACGTGCCCAATGGAAACCGTTCGTTGGTTAACGTCACCCATACGAAATCACCAACCTCGAATTGCACATCCCGGCGAGTCTGATCAGCATGTTCTTTGTAACTAGCGTAGGCATGCTTCAAGTTGGACTTAACCGAAGCATGAATAGAATGCAAATCAACTAACCAGTCTTCAACCTTCTTGGAAGTAATACCAACTTCTGGAATGGCGAGATCATGAGGACTCAGTGGATTCCTACCGAATACAATCTGAAATGGTGAGTACTAAGTACACTGATTAACTAAGCAATTGAATTCAAACTCAATCTTGGGAAGAAGAGAATCCCAAGTGCCAAAAGACTTGACATGTGCCCGGAGCATATTACCCAACATTCGATTTACCACTTCGGTCTGACCATTCGTCTGAGGATGATAAGGACTACTGAACTTCAGCATCGTCTCCAATTTCTTCCAAAGTTCACACTAGAAATGGGTCATGAACTTAGTGTCCTTGTCAGACAATATCGTCTGAGGAAGGCTAAACCGTCTGACAACCTAGCCAAAATATAAGTCAGCTATCCGGCTAACATCCATAGTCAACTTACAAGCAATAAACATTTCCATTTTACTGAAACGATCTACCACAACCAATATGCTATCAGATCCACGCTGTGTCCGAGGCAAGCCCAATACAAAATCCATGGACACATCTGTCCAGGGTTCGTCCGGTATCGACAATTGAGTATATAACCCTTGGATGCTACCACCCCCATTTTGATACCTGGAAAATTTCGGCATCTCTTTACAAAATTCTGGGCACTTTTGTAGATGCCAGGCCAATAAAACTGCTCTTCAATCAACCCCACAATTTTATCCTTGTCGAAGTGACCTTGTGCATGCAATTCCTGGACAATCAAAAGGGCATTGATGTATCAGGTATACACAAACAATTACCTTAGAAGAGATACCTATCATGGAGCACGAAATCACTCTGATGTTGCTGCTCCACCTCATGCACCACCTCCCCGAAATCAGCATCACTCTGCAAGTGCTCACGCAAACTTTCAAACCCTAAAGTAACAATCTTCATCATATTCAGCAAGGAATGGTGTCTACTCGAAGCATCAACAGCTCTATTCATCACCCCCGATTTATGCTTTAGGGTGAAAGTAAATTCTTATAGCAACACAACCCATTTTGCATGCTGATCATTAAGATTGTGCTGTCCTTGAAGAAACTTCAACACTTGATGATCCGAATAAAGGACAAACTCCCATTGAATCAGATAGTGCTACCAATGCTGACGTGCCCAAACAATAGCATAAAATTCAGTATCATAAACCAAATAGTTCAGTTTAGCTCCACCTACCTTCTCATCGAAATACGCAACAGGTGTCCATTCCTGGCTCAAAACAGCCCTAATTTTCACCTTTGAAGCGTCACAATCTACCTCGAAGACCTTCTCAAAATTCAGCAACTCTAGCACAGGTGCACTGGTAAGTTTATCTTTAATCTCCTCAAATGCCCGTTGCGCTTCTTCTGTCTACACAAACTCCCTCGCGTTGTAAATACTCCGTCAAGCCATGATTACACTGAAATCCTTAATGAACCACCGATAGAAACTAGACAACCCATGAAAAGACCTAACCTCCGTAGCATTACGTGGTATAGGCCATTCCTAGACAGCTTGAACTTTCGCTTCATCAGGATGAATTACTTGCTTCGAAACTACATACCGAAGGAAAATGAGACTATCTGTCAACTAAACACACTTCTTACGGTTGGCATTTAGGCTATGCTCTCGTTGCATTGCCAGAATCATTAGTGTTGTAAGTGTTCATCCTCCGTCCGACTATACACTAGTATGTCATCAAAATAAACCACAACAAAACTATTCAAGAAGGGTCGCAATACCTGGTTCATTATCCTCAGGAATGTACTTGGCACATTGGAGAGACCGAATGGCATAACTAAGCATTGGAAGAGCCCATGTTTCGTTTTGAATGCAATCCTCAATTTATCCCCTAGCTTGATCTGTATCTGATTATGACCACTCTTCAGGTTGATTTTTGAGAAGACTATTGCCCCACTAAGTTGGTCCAACATATCATCCAGCCTCGAAATAGGAAAATGGTACTTAACCGTGATGCAGTTGATGGTGCGACTATCAACACACATTCTCCAACTACCATCCTTTTTAGGCACCAATAAGGCCAGCACAGCACAAGGACTAATACTCTCTCGGATGTACCCCTTGTCAAGCAACTCAACTCGTCATGTTGCTGTGGAGATATTCTTTAATGGGACTTATTCGGCAAAATGGAACCCAACACCGAATCAATTTGAAGTTTTATATCATGCATGGGTGGTAGACCCTGAGGCAAGACATCTGGAAGCATATCTGCGAACTCTTGCAGAACTCATTTCACCTTTTCGGAACTACAATTTCCCTCTCCGAAGCATCCAAGGTCGCCAATGTAGTAGACGACAGAATAAAACAAACCTCAACTTTCCCTACCTCGTGTTCGAACTCCTTATGAGGTAAAGAAATGATAGTCTTCTTTCCCTCCGGGACCCTATCACGCATTGGTTGCAACACGACTTTCTTAGCTCCTCTATTACCCGTGTAGCAGTGAGTGAAACCGTCATACGTTACCTTGTTGTCATACTGCCAAGGTCTGCCTAACAGCAAATGTGTGGCGTCCATAATCACCACATCACAATAAATGATACAGCTGTACTGCGGTCCAATCGAAAACTCCACTTTGCACCTCTGATTCACCTGCACTTCCGTCTTTCTATTTAACCACCCAAACTTGTATTGCTCAAAATGAGGCTCTGTTGGTAATTGAAGCTTCGACACAGCTTCCTGCGAGATCACATTCTCGCAGCTTCCCGTATCTATAATGACTCGATAGAATTTACCGTTAATGGCACAACGGGTGCTGAATATATTCCAACGTTTCAAATCCTCATTTGCCCTAGGTACTAGGCAAATCCATCGTAAAACCAAGCTCTCTCCTCTAACATCCTCAAGAGCAACAAGACACACCTCTCCTTCATCAAACTCGTCAGCATCATACTCCCCATTGAAGTGCCCTTCTGCGCTATCCTGGATCAACAACTAAGATCTAACCGAGGACATTCATTGGCATAATGTCCTTTTTATTGACAACGATGGCAAGTTGCATTTGCCTTTTTGACTGGTGGACGGTTTTGAGCTGGACCTGATCCCTGATTCGGTTGCATTGCAGTTCGGCTTTGTTGAGTAGGCGGAGTGAAAACTCTGGAGGAAGAAGAACTTCCCGCCGGCGGAATCCAAGGAGGAGGAGGAGGTCCTCTTCTGAATGCTGGACTTCTTCTGCCAGCCCTAGCTATGCTCTTTTCCACTACCTTGGCCTTCGTCTGCACATCAGTGATTTTACTAAAGTTATGTACTTGTAGGGCTCTCTGAATTGTAGGACGGAGGCAATGCAAGTAACGTGTCATGAGCTGCTCTTGAGTCTCACGGAGCTGGTTCCTAGCCCCCATTTGATAGAACTGCAGTGTGTATTCCTTTACACTCTTCGCACCCTGTGTCAAGCTCTGCAAGTTCTGAAATAGTGTCTGTTGATAATTCAAAAGCCAAAAATTCCTTTCGCATCTCCCTTTTCAACTTGGCCAAATCATCGAGGTTGGGGAGTCCATCCAAATATTGTTGATATTGTTAGGATTGCCACCAAGCTACAGCTTTGTCCTTAAACCAAATTACAACCAACGCCACTGTGCTCATCTAATCCAGAAACTCTTTCGATGCCAGATTGCCAGTAAATTTAGGAACCTCAAGCTTGAACCCTGCATCCCATCGAGGATTATATGGCTCGCAATCTAAATCCCTGGGAGGTCGATAGCTACCGCTTCTCCCATAGCCACCTCTTCCACCCCTTAGGAAAAACCTAGGTGGTTGTTCCCTTGGTGGCAATTTAATCTCCTCTTCAACATCACCCCCTTGTTCCTCTGGCCTTCCGGCTACTTCTTATTGTGCAGGTCATCCATTCACTACCAATTGTTGCATCATACGGTTCAGGTTTTGCATCTGTTGATTCTGGTTTTCCAGGATCTGTTGCATGGTTCGATCACGTTCTTCCTTTTCCCTTTCTTGTGATTCTTTGCCCCTGTGCAATTTTTCCTAAATCGCAGCCACAGTCAAATCTATATTCCCTCCTGACATGATGGATCTTACCTCTAATACCAACTGACACAATTCAGAAGTATGGATGGGTGATTCTGCTGTTTTAGTGGTAGGTGTTTAGGTTTAAGGGTATTCGAACTCTTTGGGAAATTCAACTAAAGAACGAATTCTTGGAATTTTGTTTCGGCAATTAACTGAAACAAAATTATGCTTCTCCTACAATCTAACTTCACTCGAAAGATATTACAAGTAGAAGAAATTCAGAAACAAAATTTGACAATGCTCTTAGAGAGAATTCTCTATTGAATAACAAAAGGATTCCCCCCGAAAATTGCAAGTAAGAAAAGTATTAAAACCTAGGGTTATGACATATTACAAATTACAAAATTATCCCCTATAAAGTAAAACCTAGTGTGCTCAAACCAAGCAATCCAAAACAAACTAAGAAACTGATTTCACAATCACGTCCCTTTCCTCAACCGCTCAGATCACTGTCGAGTGGTTGTTGATGGAGGCTTCTGTTGAACCGACGGTTGGAAGGAAGGCAATGGTCCAATGGAAACATCTAGAGATGCACCAGCTAGCTCTGTGTCAGGAAGTTGCTCTCCTCAGTGGATTGGGGGCTATCCCTTGAGCATTATAGCCTATCATTTCGATCTGGCTTCATTGAGGTGGTATCCTTACTCCAAGAGGAGTTCGTAGCGAGCACCCTTGCTCTTTAGGATCTTGTCTCTGACTCCGTGATATGGCTACTTGGTTGAGCCTGTCCCTAAGGTCATAACCTCTCCCATTGTTCAATGTTTAAATAAGGTTGGTCACAAATTGTGCTCTTGTCTGCTAGGACCCTTATTGCTCTCGTCCTGTTTCCCGACCTGCTTTGTGAGGTTGGAGGTCATTCCTCATTTCTGAGAGTGGTGGCTGGCTAGGCTATGCCCGTTCTACCGGGCCTCGTGGCGGCTATGAATTTCTCCAAGAAGGCTTCGGAGTGTTCCCAGTGGACACATAGTCCCGCCCACCAGATACTCTCTCCAAGGCTACAACTATCCGTTCCAAGAGGTCTGCTAGAACAGTCATCTATGTTTTTTTAGATCTCTGTGGCCTAGGATTGTTGGTCGTAGACTGGGGATGCCCATGTTTGGGCCTCCCTTGCACAGGTGGGGAGCTGATTGGGACCCTCTGAGATGGGCCTGATCTCGTTGGGTGACAGGCCCCGAAGTATTGTTGTTGGTAGTTTGCTTCGGTGGTGGCATTTCTGGCAATGTTTCGCCAGTGCTCAGTTGCATTATATGGGGCAGTCTGCCTCAACACAACGGTGAACGTGTGTAGGCTGTGATTGATTCATCAAGCTTTTTTATTTGTTTTGTGTAGGGGAAACGGCCAAGCTCTTTGTCAGTTTTCCCACAGATGGTGTCAGAAGTGATGGAGCTCAAAATATGAACATCGGGTCACCCCAAAACCGTGATGACGTCAATCGATTGCAACTTGAGAAGAAAGAAGAGATTAGTCACCGGAGGTGGGTTGTGCTTCGATGCCTAAGTCAGTATTCCGAGACTAATTAGGAGTAATCAGTTCTTAGAGAGACTGTCTCTTGTGTGGCTTATTCGACTTGTTTGTAGACTGTGTTAGGTTTGTTTGTTTAAAAAGGAGATCAATTACCTCCTTAATCTGGGCTCTGCTAATACGTGACAGTAGGCAATTAGGATAGTTGTGGGATCATGGAATGCCACCAACTGCTCCTGAAATCATGGAATTTCCCTGGGTTGAGATCTCTTGCCATTTACGTCTCTGTCGAGAGCTATGAGCTTGCTAACCCCTGGACTAGTTTCTCGACCTGCCCGGGGATATTCTGGGAGGTTGCTCCGAGTGGTAGTAGGTTCATGTATATCTTATCGTGGCATGGAAGATGTATGAGACGAGTTAGGAGTTACCAGGTCGTGGGCCAAGGTCTGGTGGTGCCTCTCTCGAGGTCATTTAGGAGGTCGGTGGTAGCAGGTTGCTGCCCACTTATCCTTGTGACTCTATGAGTCTGACTTTCAGGTATTGAAGGTTGGGGCCTTGGGCCCATTTGGATTGGCTTCTGTCTAGGTCGTGCCCGTTTCTGCCTACAATTAGGAACCAAACATTAGAGCTATCCTAACTTCAAGGGCCAGAGAATTTGAAGGGTAGGGATGGATTGGCCCAACTTTCCGAAGGACCATTGAAATCATAACCCAACTCAATCCCACAAGGGCGAAGGGATAGACCAAGTTAGACCTTTATAATTTTTTAAATTTTTAGGAAACATTTTAAAAAAAGCAAGTCACAACAGTTCAAAAAATTAAAGAAAATAATAATAAAAAATGAATAAAATAGAGATAATATGAAGAAAATTATATACAAAACAAACATTCAAACCAAAGATTCTAATTAATTTAAGCTCTAGTGTTAATGACGACAATGACCAAAAAAAGGTACGTAACTTTGGCATTCAGATGATTCATTTCAAGGGAAACAGTGAGAAGATTAGAGAGAAATCGTAGTGCACACATGGATGAGAAAAAAAAGATTATTTAAAACAAATCATAGATAAAAGTAATAATTCCAAATCTTTTTTAATACTCTTAGCCCCTAAGGCCATCCCAGCCTGTCCCTCTTAAAATCCTTGTTAGCCTTTAGTCCTTAAGGGCAGGCTGAAAAGCCTTTGATACGATTATGGGCAATATTTTTTCAACCCAACCCTTTACAAATCTAGGGTAGGCTTGGGTTGGCCCACAAGTTTAGTCCATTCTGACAGGTCTACCTAACTTAAGAAACCAAAAGCGTTTAGGGACGAAAAATGTGACTTTAAGAATTATCATTTGCTTCAAAAGGAGATTTATACATATAAAAACAAATATGCATTGATGTTTTACATCTTTCCATATTAAAAATAAAATATAAATGTATAACAAAGTTACATGATATGCTTTCCACTTCAAAATATGTATAAATAGGTCATAACTAATACAATTCAGTATCCCAATAATTTCAGTCAATCGGTAATCCAAACATGAGTTCCTCTACTACCTGTTGTCAAAACCCTTGTCAAAACATAGAACCTCCAATATAAGCAATAGATCTTCATTAGGCTATCATCAGAAGGTTGAAGGTAGACATCAGAGGGATTCTCTTTCAATCACCTTTGCCAAACTCATATTCGAACTATACAAAAATTTTGACCATAGCACAACTGGTGAATCCATTCAATGGTTGTTAACACAAGTTCAACCCACTTAATATGCCTTATGGGCACAAATCTCACAATTGGTTCATCATCTTTTACTTCAGTTCAAGTCCAATCCACTATGGATGCCATTCTAGTCACAAATACCCTATTAGTTCATCATCTTTTCCTTCATAGCAGGTCCAACCCACTGTGGATGCCTTTTCGGATATTAATATTGAATTTCTTTCTCAAACAAGTTCAAATTGAAATACTCTTTTAGAAAGTAGAGATCCTATGATGTCATTAGCTAAGGTCTCCAAATCACACCCCTGAATAAGAGACCTTTACACCAATAAATGATGATGGTTCTCCTGGAAGTATGGTAGGAGGTGGAGTGGAAAAAGCCATGCCATCGGATGGATCCAATGGTATATGCTTTTGGAATAAAACATTGTTCTCCAATTGAAAAGTAAAGAAATCATTAGTAGATAATGTTTCTCCAATTAAAATGGACAGTGTTTGAGGAAAAAAACCTTCCACTAGACGAGGTCAATGAAGTATTAGTTTTGAGAGTTGGAGGAAGCCACGAAGTTGGAAAAGTTATGTCATTAAACGGAGTCTACGACATATCGTTTTGGTATATAAAACGGATTGAAGGAAAAGATTCCTTCAATTCCTTTTATATACCAAATTGGTGTCATTGACTTCGTCTAATGACATAACTTTTCCAACTTTGTGGCTTGCTCCAATTCTCAAAACTAATACTTTTTCGACCTCTTCTGGTGGCATGTTTTTCTAGCCAACACCGTCCATTTTAATTTGAGAAACATTGTGTAATAATGATGTCTTTCATTTTCAATGGAGAACTAAGATTTTTTCCATAAGCATGTACCATTAGGTCCATCCAATGGTGTGGCCTTTTCGACTTCACTTTTTACCATAATTCCAGGAGTGGCATCATCCTTTATTGGTGCAAGGGCCTCTCAGTCGGGGGAGTGATTAAGAGACTGTAGCAAATGAGATTACAGGATCTCTACTTTCTAAAGGAGTATTGTAATTTAACCTTCATTGAGAATGAAATTAAATACAAATGTCCAAAAATGCATCCACAGTAGGTTGGACTTGTGGAAAAGATGATAAACCAATTTAGGGATATGTGCCCAGAATGGCATCCACGGTGGGTTGGACTTGATGTGAAAGAAAGGATGATGAACCAGTTGGGGCCTTTGCGGGCAAAATGTCATCCCTAGTGAGTGGGACTTGAAGTGAAGGAAAAGATGATGAACCAATCGGGGGATCTGTGCCCTGAATGACATCCATAGTGGGTTGGACTTATGTCAAAAACCATTGAATGGTTTCACTAATTGTTCTATGGCCCAACTTTTTGTCTAGCTCAAAGTTGAGTTAGGCAGAAGTGATAGAAAGAGAAACCCTTCGGTCTCTACCTTTAACCTTCTAATGATAGTAAGTTGAAGATCTTTTGCTCATATTGGATGTTATGTGTATTGGCTAGGATTTTCACAAAAGAGGCAACAAAGGAACTCATGTTTAGTTTACCGATTGAACAGAATTGTCGGGATACTAAATTGTATTTGTTATGAAGTATTTATACATATTTTGAAGAGCTAATAGTATCATTTAACTTTGTTATACTTATATATATGTGTGTGTATATATATATATATATATATATATATATATTCAAATGGAAAGATATAAAACATCAACACCTATTTGTTTGTATATGTATAAATCTCCTTTTAAAGCAAATAGCAATTGTTAAAGTTTTATTTTTCATTCTTAAACTTTTTTTGTTGCTTATGTTAGGTTTCCAATGATTTTATTTAACCTTTTTAGGTCCTTACATTTTATTTCATCTCTTATGTTAGGTCATTGTAATTCTTTTTAACATTTAATGTTCCTAAAGTTTTTTCTTCTTTCACCTTAGGTTCCTAAAGCTCTTTTTTGCTTGAAAATTACTCTCTCGAATGAATTCAATTCCTTATTTTCTTTTCCAAATTATAAAATCACTTAATAGTTTAATCCATCTATATATATAAATAAAAAATGAAATATACAAATATATATATATAATATAGCTGCATATATAGTGCGAAATATTACTAAAATCACTAACAAGGGTAAAATTGAAATCGTAACCAAACTCACTCCCACAAGGGCAAAGGGATAGACTAGCTTATCCCTTTATAATTTTTTGAATTTTTAGAAAATATTAAGACAAAGCATGTCACAACACTTTAAAAAAATTAAAGAAAGTAATAAAAGAATGAATAAAAAAGAGATAATATGTAAAAAATTATATACAAACCAAACATTAAAAAAAAAGATACAAATTAATGTCAGGTCTAGTGTCAATGACGACAATGACAAAGAAAAAGGTACATAACTTGGGCATTCAGATGATTCATTTCAAGGGAAGTAGTAAGAAGATTAGAGAGAAATAGTGGTGCACGCATGGATGAGAAAAAAAGATTACTTAAGACAAATGGTAGATAAAGGTAATAATTCCAGACTTTTTTTAATACCGTTAGCCTCTGGGGCCATCCCAGCTCGTCCCCCTTAAAATCCTTATTAGCCCTTAGTCCTTAAGGGATAGGCTGAAAAGCCTTTGACACGATCATGGGCCATAACCCAACCCTTTACAAATTTGGGCTAAGGTTGGGCTAGCCCCACAAGTTAATCCCATATTGATAGGTCTACCTAACTTAAGAAATGAAAATGTTTAGGGACGAAAAATGTGACTTTTTCAACTGTTATTTGCTTCAAAAGGAGATTTATACATATAAAAACATATATGCATTGATGTTTTACATCTTTCCATATTAAAAACAAGACATAAATGTATAACAAAATTCCAAGATATGCTTTGCACATCAAAATATGTATAAATAGGTCATAACTAATACAATTTAGTATCCAAATAATTTCCTTCAATCGGAAACCCAAACATGAGTCGCTCTACTACCTCTTTGTCAAAACCCTTGTCAAAACACAAAACCTCCAATATAAGCAATAGATCTTCAATTGGCTATCATCGGAAGGTTGAAGGTAGAGATCAGAGGGTTTCTCTTTCTATCACCTTTGCCAAACTCATATTCGAACTAAACAAAAGGTTGGGCCATAGCATAGCTGGTGAAACCATTCAATGGTTGTTAACACAACTCCAACACACTCGGGATGATTCTGGGCACAAATCTCGTAATTGGTTCATCATCTTTACTTCAGTTCAAGTCCAACCCACTATGGATGCCATTCTGGGCAAAAATCCCCAATTTGTTCATCATCTTGTCCTTCAAATCAGGTCCAACACACTATGGATGCTATTCTGGGGACAAATCCCCTAATTGGTTCATCATTTTTTCCATAAGCCCAACCCATTGAGGATGTATTTTTGGATATTAATATTGAATTTCTTTCTCGAACAAGGTCAAATTGAAATACTCTTTTCGAAAGTAGAGATCCTATGATCTCATTAGTTGAAGTCTCCAAATTACACCCCTGAATAAGAGACCTTTACAACAATAAATGATGATGGTTCTCTTGGAAGTGTGGTAGGAGTTGGAGTTGAAAAAGCCACACCATCGGATAGATCCAATGGTACATGCATTTGGAAAAAGCATTGTTCTCCAATTGAAAAGGAAAGACATCATTAGTAGATAATGTTTCTCCAATTAAAATGGACAGTGTTTGATGAAAAAAACTGAAATGGAAAGAGGTCGATGAAGTATTAGTTTTGAGAATTGGAGGAAGCCATGAAGTTGGAAAAGTTATGTCATTAGATGGAGTCAACGACACATCGTTTTGGTATATAAAAGGAAGTGAAGGAAAAGATTATGTTCTAGTTGGGTATTAGAGTTCATAATCTTTTCCTTCACTTCCTTTTATATACCAAAACGATTTTTCATTGACTCCATCTAATGACATGACTTTTCCAACTTTGTGGCTTTCTCCAATTCTCGAAACTAATACTTCATCAAGCTCTCCTGGTGGCATGTTTCTCCAACCAACACCGTCCATTTTAATTTGAGAAACATTATCTACTATTGATGTCATTCCTTTTCAATTGGAGACAAAGCTTTTTTCCATAAGAATGTACCATTAGATCCATCCAATGGTGTGGCCTTTTCAACTTCACTTCCTACCATAATTCTAGGAGAGGCATCATTATTTATAAGTGCAAGGGCCTCTCAGTCGGGGGAGTGATTTGTTGACTGCAGCTAATGAGATCATAGGATCTCTACTTTCTAAAAGAGTATGGTAATTTTTCCTTGATTAAGAATGAAATTGAATACTAATATCTAGAAAGACATCCATAGCAGGTTGGACTTGTGAAAAAGATGAAGAACCAATCGGGGGATATGTGCCCAAAATGGCATCCACAGTGGGTTGGGCTTGATGTGAAAGAAAAGATGATGAACCAATTAGGTGATTTGAAGGTAGAATGATATCCGTAGTGGGTGGGACTTGATGTGAAGGAAAAGATGACGAACCAATATGGGGATTTGTGCCCAGAACAACATCTATAGTGGGTTGGACTTGTGTCAAAAACCATTGAATGGTTTCACCAGCTATTCTATGGCCCAACTTTTTTTTTAGCTCGAAGATGAGTCAGGCAGCCGTGATAGAAAGAGAAACCCTCTGGTCTCTACCTTTACCTTCTAATGATAGTAAGTTGAAGATCTTTTGCTCATATTGGAGGTTCTGTATATTGGCAAGCGTTTTGACAAAAGAGGCGGTAGAGGAACTCTTGTTTGGTTTACCAATTGAATGGAATTGTTGGGACACTTAATAGTATTTTTTATGATCTATTTATACATATTTTGAATAGCTAAAAGTATCATATAACTTTGTTATACTTATATAAATATATATATATATATATATTTTAAATTGGAAAGATATAAAACATCAATGCCTATTTGTTTGCATATGTATAAATCTCCTTTTAAAGCAAATAGGAATTGTTAAAGTTTGATTTTTCATCATAAACTTTTTTCATTTCTTATTTTAGGTACCCGGTGATTTTATTTAACCTTTTTTGGTCCTTACATTTTGTTTCATCTCTTATGCTAGGTCATTATAATTCTTTTTAACATTTTATGTCCCTAAAGTTTTTTCTTCTTTTACCTTAGGTTCCTAAAGCTCTATTTTGCCTTAAAATTACTCTCTCCAATGAATTCAATTGCCTTTTTTTGTTTTTCCAAATTATAAAATCACTTAATTATTTAATCCATCTATATATATAAATAAAATATATTTATATTTATATATAGAGAGCTGCATATATAGTACCAAATATTACTAAAATCACTAACAAGGATAAAATTAAAGGTATCAATAAAAGTTTTTCATGGGTTAGGTAATAAAATGATTAAATTTATTGTTCTAAGTTTGACTAGGAAAAAAAAAAAAAAGGTTGACATTATTGTAAATGTATTTTTTAGAAAAAAACCTTTGAAATATATGAATGAATTGAGTCTTTTTTTTTCCCCATATGGGTATACTTCAAATGGGATATCCAATGCTAAATGAAATGGATTAATATCAATGATTTTACCTAATAGTTAGTGTAATCATTTGAGTCAGATTCCAAAGTAATTCAATGTTTCAAAACTCAAAGTTTAAATTTACCTGTATGAATGATTTTAGTAATATATGGTACTATTTATGCAAGTATCATTATTTTTTGTTGGATTAAAAAATAAAATGATACCATTATTTGGTCGGTTGGAAAGAAAAGAAGAGTTGAATTCATTGAAAAGAGTAATTTTTAGTCAAAAAAGATCACTAGGGACAAAAGGGAAAAAGAAAGGTTTAGAGAATTAATATATTAAAAATAAATATTACGGACCTGATACAAAAGACGAAAAAAAGTTTAAAAGTTTAAATAAAAATCATTATTAACCTAACATTAGAGCTATCCTAACGCCAAGGGCCAGGGAATTTGAAGGGTAAGGATGGACTGGCCCGACTTTCCAAAGGACCAATGAAATCCTAACCCAACTCAATCCCACAAGGGCAAAGAGATAGACCAGGTTAGCCCTTTATAATTTTTTAAATTTTTAGAAAACATTTAAAACAAAGCATGTTACAAGACTTTTAATGAATTAAAGAAAATTTTTAAAAAATTAATAAAACAAAGTAGAAAATTATATAAAAACCAAACATTCAAATGATAGATCCAAATTAATGTCAACTCTAGTGTCAATGACAACAACGACAAAAAAAAAAAAAAAATTTACATAACTTTGACATTCAGATTATTCATTCCAAGGGAAATAGTGAGAAGACTAGATAGAAATAGTAGTGCAAGCATGGCTGAGAAAAAAAATGATTATTTAAAACAAATCGTAGATAAAGGTAATAATTTTAGAATTTTTTTAATTCCTTGAGCCCCAGGGCCCATCCTATCCCATCCTTATTAGCCCTTAGTCCTTAAGGGACAGGTTGGAAGTCCTTTGATACGATTATGGGTCATATTTTTTCAACCCAACCCTTTATAAATTTGGGGAAGGGTTGGGCTAGGCCCACAAATTCAGCCCATTTTGACAGGTCTACAAAACTTAAGAAAACAAGAACGTTTAGAGATGAAAAATGTGACTTTAACAAGTGTCATTTGCTTCAAAAAGAGATTTATACATGTAAGAACAAATTTGCATTGATGTTTTACATCTTTCCATATTAAAAACAAAATATAAATACATAACAAAGTTACATGATATGTGTTGCACTTCAAAATATGTATAAATAGGTCATAACTAATACAAGTTAGTATCCCAAATATTTCATTCAATCGGTAATCCAAATATGAGTTTCTCTACTACCTCTTTGCTAAAACCCTTGTCAAAACACAGAACCTCCAATATAAGCAATAGATCTTCAATAGGAAATCATCAGAAGGTTGAAGGTAGAGATCAGAGGAAAGAAATATATGATACCATAACTTGGCCGCTTGGAAAGAAAAGAAGAGTTAAATTTATTATAGAGTAATGTTCAGGCAAAAAAGATCACTAGGGACCTAAGAGGAGCGGGAAAAAAAAAAGTTTAGAGACTTGATAAACTAAAAATAAATATTAAGGACTTGATACAAAAGACGAGAAAAAGTTTAAATAAAAATCATTAGGAACCTAACATTAAAGCTATCCTAAAGCCAAAGGCCAAACAATTTGAAGGGTGGGGATGGACTTTCCCGACTTTTCGAAGGACCATTGAAATCTAAACCCAGCTCAATCCCACAAGGGCAAAGAGATAGACCAGGTTAGCCTTTTATAATTTTTTAAATTTTTAGAAGACATTTAAAACAAAACATGTCACAACGCTTTAAAAAAATTAATAAAATAGAGATAATATGTAAAAAATTATATACAAACCAAACATTCAAACGAAAGATACAAATTAATGTCAGCTCTTGACTAAATGACGACAATAAAAAAAAAAAAAGGTACACAACTTTGGCATTTAGATGATTCATTTCAAGGGAAACAGTGAGAAGATTAGAGAAAAATAGTAGTGCAAGCATTAATGAGAACAAAAAGATTATTTAAAACAAATCGTCAATAAAGGTAACAATTCCATTTTTTTTTTAATACCCCTGACCCCTGGGGCCATCCCAACCCCTCCCTCTTAAAATCCTTGTTAGCCATTAGTCATCAAGGGACAGGCTGAAAAGCCTTTGATACGATTATGGACCATATTTTTCGACCCAACCCTTTACAAATCTAGGGAAGGGTTAGGCTGGCCCCACAAGTTCAGCCCATTTTGATAGGTCTACCTAACTCAAGAAACCAAAAATGCTTAGGGATGAAAAATGTGACTTTAACAACTGTCATTTGCTTCAAAAGGAGATTTATACATATAAAACCAAATATGAAATGATGTTTGACATCTTTCCATACTAAAAACAAAATATAAATGTATAACAAAGTTACATAATATGCTTTGCACTTCAAGATATTTATAAAAAGGTCACAACTAATACAATTGAGTATCCCAATAATTTCATTCAATCGGTAATCCAAACATGAGTTCTGCTACTACGACTTTGTCAAAACACAGAACCTCCAATATAAGCTACAGATCTTCAATATTGCTATTATCGGAAGGTTGAAGGTAGAGATAAAAGGGTTTCTCTTTCTGTCAAATCTATCAAACTCATATTCAGACTAAAAAAAAAGTTTGGCCACTCCATCATATGGATCCAATGGTATATGCATTTGGAAAAAAAAGTGTTGTTCTCCAATTGAAAAGGAAAGACATCCTTAGTAGATAATGTTTCTCTAATTAAAATGGACAGTGTTTGATAAGAAAACCTCCTACCAGAAGAGGTCGATGAAGTATTGGTTTTGAGAATTTGAGGAAGCAAGGAAGTTGGAAAAGTTATGCCATTAGACAGAGTGAATGACACATCGTTTTGGTGTATAAAAGGAAGCGAAGGAAAAGATTATGATCTAGTTGGGTAGAGATAAGACGGTTTCTCTTTCTGTCAAATCTATCAAACTCATATTCAAACTAAACAAAAAGTTCGGCCACTCCATCAGATGGATCCAATGGTATATGCATTTGGGAAAAAAAGTGTTGTTCTCTAATTGAAAAGGAAGGACATCCTTAGTAGATAATGTTTCTCTAATTATCATGGATAGTGTTTGATAAGAAAACCTCCCACCAGAAGAAGTCGATGAAGTATTAGTTTCAAGAATTTGAGGAAGCCATAAAGTTGGAAAAGTTATGTCATTAGACGGAGTGAATGACACACCATTTTGGTGTATAAAAGGAAGCGAAGGAAAAGATTATGATCTAGTTAGGTATTAGAGTCCATAATCATATCTTCACTTCCTTTTATATACCAAAACGATGTGTCATTGACTCTGTCTAATGACATAACTTTTCAAACTTTGTGGCTTTCTCCAATTATCAAAACTAATACTTCAACGACCTCCTCTGGTGGCATGTTTTTCCAGCCAACACTGTCCATTTTAATTTGAGAAACATTATCTACTAGTGATGTCTTTCCTTTTCAATTGGAGAACAAAGCTTTTTTCCATAATCATGTACCATTAGATCCATCCAATGGTGTGCAATTTGCAACTTCACTTCCTACCATAATTCTTGGAGAGGCATCATCATTTTTTGGTGCAGGGGCTTCTCACTCGGGGGAGTGATTTGGAGACTACAGCTAATGCGATCACAGGATCTCTACTTTCTAAAAAAGTATTGTAATTTGACCATGATTGAGAATGAAATTGACTACGAATATTTAGAAAGGCATCCACATCATTTTGGACTTGTGGAAAAGATGATAATCCAATTGGGGGATATTTGCCCAGAATGGCATCCATGGTGGGTTAGATTTGATGTGAAAGAAAGGATGATGAACCAATTGGGTGCTTTGCGAGCAGAATGACATTGCTAGTTGGTGGGACTTGAAGTGATGGAAAAGAGGATGAACCAATCGGGGGATCCGTGCCCAGAACGACATCCAAAGTGGGTTGGAATTGTGTCAAAAACCATTGAATGGTTTCACCACCTGTTCTATGGCCTAACATTTTTTTTAGCTCGAAGATGAGTTAGGTAGAGGTGATAGAAAGAGAAATCCTCTGGTCTCTACCTTTAACCTTCTAATGATAGTAAGTTGAAGATCTTTGGCTCATATTGGAGGTTCTATGTATTGGCAAGGGTTTTGACAAAAGGGGCAGCAGAGAAACTCATGTTTGGTTTACCGATTGAGTGGAATTGTTGGGATACTGAATTGTATTTGTTATGATCTATTTATACATATTTTGAAGAGCTAAAAGTATCATATAACTTTGTTAATGCGCCCTCCAATAGGTACAGTAACGGAATTCTTGCTAAGAATTCCGTTACGGTAATGGTTGGAGCGCATTAAATGGAAAGATATAAAACATCAATGCCTATTATATGTATAAATCTCCTTTTATAGCAAACTGTAATTGTTAAAGTTTCATTTTTCATCCGTAAACTTTTTTCGTTTCTTATGTTAGGTTCCAAGTGATTTTATTTAACCTTTTTAGGTCCTTACATTTTATTTCATCTGTTATGTTAGGTCATTATAATTCTTTTTAACATTTTATGTCTCTAAAGTTTTTTCTTCTTTCACCTTAGGTTCCTAAAGTGTTTTTTTGCCTAAAAATTACTCTCTCCAATGAATTCAATTCCTTTTTTTTTTTTCTACGAAATTATAAAATCACTTAATTTTTTAATCCATCTATACATATAAATAAAAAAATAAAAATTATTTATATATTTACATATATATATAGCTGCAAATAAAATAACAGATATTATTAAAATCACCGATGAAGGTAAAATTAACGGTATGAATAAAATTTTTTCATGGGTTAGGTTATAAAATGATCGAATTTATTGTTCCAAGTTTGAGTTGGAGGAATAAAAAATTGACATCATCGTAATTGTAATTTTCAGAAAAGATATTTTTGAAATATATGAATGAACTGAGTTAATTCTTCTTTTTTAAAATGGGTATAATTCAAATGAGATATCCAATGCTAAACGAAAGGGATTACTATCAATGAGTTTACCAAATATTTAGTGTGAACATTTAAGTTAGACTCCAGAGTAATTCTATATTTCAAAACTCAAACTTTAGATTTATCTATATCAATGATTTTAGTAATATATGGTACTATTTATGCAGATATCATTTTTTTTATGGATTAAAAAATAAAATGATACCATAATTTGGCCGGTTGGAAAGAAAAGAAGGGTTGAGTTTCTGGCAAAAAAGATCACTAGGGACATAAGAGGAACAAAAAAAAAAAAAGTTTAGAGAATTAAAATATTGAAAATAAATATTAAGGACCTCATACAAAGGACGAAAAAAAGGTTTAAAAGTTTAAAACAAAATCATTAGGAACGTAACATTTGAGCTATCCTAACGCCAAGCGTGAGAGAATTTGAAGGGTAGGGATGGACTGGCCCGACTTTCTGAAGGAAGCTTAATCCCACAAGGGCAAAAGGATAGACTAGGTTAGGCCTTTATAATTTTTAAAATTTTTAGAATACACCTAAACCAAAGCATGTCACAACACATTCGAAAAATTAAAGAAAATAATGAAAAAATGAATAAAACATAGATAATATGTAGAAGATTATATACAAACCAAACATTCAAACAAAAGATCCAAATTAATGTCAACTCTTGACTCAATGACGACAGCGACAAAAAAAAGGTACATAACTTTGGCATTCAGATGATTCATTTCAAGGTAAACAATGAGAAAATTAGAGACAAATAGTGGTGCAGACATCGATGAGAAAAAAAAAAGGATTATTTAAAACAAATCGTTAATAAAGGTAATAATTACAGGTTTTTTTTAATACCCGTGGACCCAAGGGCCATCCCAACCCGTCCCTCTTAAAATCCTTGTTTGCCCTTAGTCATTAAGGGATAGGCTGAAAAGCCTTTGATAAAATTATGGACCATATTTTTTCAACCCTACCCTTTACAAATCTAGGGTAGGGTTGGGCTGGTCAACAAATTCAGCCGATTTTGATAGGTCTTCCTCACTCAACAAACCAAAAACGTTTAGGGATCAAAATTGTGACTTTAACAACTGTCATTTGCTTCAAAAGGAGATTTATACATATAGAAATAAATATGCATTGATGGTTTACATCTTTCCCTAGTAAAAACAAAATATAAATGTATAACAAAGTTACATGATATGCTTTGCACTTCAAAATATGTATAAATAGGTCTTAACTGATACAATTTAGTATCCCGATAATTTCATTCAATCGGTAATCCAAAAATGAGTTCCTCGGCTACCTTTTTGTCAAAACCCTTGTCAAAACATAGAACCTCCAATACATGCTATAGATCTTCAATTAGCTATCATCAGAAGGGTTTCTATTTTTGTCACCGCTACCAAACTCATATTCAAACTAAACAAAAAGTTTGTCCATAGCCCAACTGGCGAAACCATTCAATGGTTGTTAACCCAAGTCCAACCCACTTAGGATGCCATTCTAGGCACAAATCCCGTAATTGGTTCATCATCCTTTGCTTCAGTTCAGGTCCCCACTATGGATGTCATTCTGGGCACAAATCCACAATTAGTTCATTAGCTTTTCCTTCAAATCAGGTCCAACCCACTGTGGATGCTATTCTAGGCATAAATCCCCCAATTGGTTCATCATCTTTTCCACAAGCCCAATGCACTGCGGATTCCTTTTTAGATATTAATATTGAATTTCTTTCTCAAACATGGTCAAATTGAAATACTCTTTTCGAAAGTAGAGATCCAATGATCTCATTAGCTAAAGTCTCCTAATCACACCCCTGAATAAGAGACCTTTACTCCAATAAATGATGATGGTTCTCTTGGAAGTATGGTTGGAGGTGGAGTTGAAAAAGCCACGCCATCAAATGGATCCAATGGTACGTGCTTTTGGAAAAAAAGCATTGTTCTACAACTTAAAAGGTAAGACGTCATTAGTGGATAATGTTTCTCCAATTAAAATGGATAGTGTTTGATGAAAAAACCTACCCCCAGCAGAGGTCGATGAAGTATTAGTTTCGAGAATTGGAGGAAGCCACGAAGTTGGAAAAGATATGTCATTAGACGGAGTCAATGACACATCGTTTTGGTGTATAAAAGGAAGTGAAGGAAAAGATTATGATCTTGTTGGGTTTTAGTGTCCATAATCTTATCCTTCACTTCCTTTTATATACCAAAACGATGTGTCATTGCCCCGTCTAATAGCATAACTTTTCCAACTTTGTGGCTTTCTCCAATTATCGAAACTAATAATTCATCAAGGTCTTCTAGTGGCATGTTTTTCCAGACAACACCGTCCATTTTAATTTGAGAAACATTATCTACCAATGATGTCTTTCCTTTTCAATTGTAGAACAAAGCTTTTTTCGATAATCATGTACCATTAGATCCATCCGATGGTGTGGCCTTCCTACCATAATTCTAGGATAGGCATCATCATTAATTGGTGCAAGGGCCTCTCAATCAGAGGAGTGAATTGGAAACTATAGCTAATGAGATCATAGGATGTCTACTTTCTAAAAGAGTATTGTAATTTGACCTTGATTGAGAATGAAATTGACTACTAATATCCAGAAAGGCATCCATAGCATTTTGGCCTTGTGGAAAAGATGATGAACCAATTAGGGGCTATGTGCCGAAAATGGTATCTATGGTTGGTTGGATTTTATGTGAAAGAAAGGATGATGAACCCATTGGGTGTTTTGCGGGCAGAATGACATTCCTAATTGGTGGACTTGAAGTAAAGGAAAAGATGATGAACCAGTCGGGGGATCTGTGCCCAAAACAACATCTACAGTGGGTAGGACTTGTGTCAAAAACCATCGAATGGTTTCTCCAGCTATTCTATGACCTAACATTTTTTTTTAGCTCGAAGATGAGTTAGACAAAGGTGATAGAAAGAGAAACCCTTCGGTCTCTACCTAAAACCTTCTAATGATAGTAAGTTGAAGTTCTTTTGCTCATATTGCTGGATCTGTGTATTGGCAAGGGTTTGGACAAAAGTGGTAGCAAAGGAACTCATGTTTGGTTTATCGATTGAATGGAATTGTTGGGATACTGAATTATATTTGTTTTGATCTGTTTATGCATATTTTGAAGAGCTAAACGTATCATATAACTTTGTTATAATTTTATATATATATATATATATATAATTTAAATGGAAAGATATAAAACATCAATACCTATTGGTTTGTATATGTAGAAATCTCCTTTTAAAACAAATATTAATTGTTAAAGTTTCATTTTTCTTCCCTAAACTTTTTTCGTATCTTATATTAGGTTCCCAGTATTTTTATTTAACCTTTTTAGTTCCTTACATTTTATTTCATCTCAAATGCTTGGTCATTAAAATTCTTTTTAACATTTTATGTCCCAAAAATTTTCCCTTCTTTGCCCTTAGGTTGCTAAAGCTCTTTTTTGCCTAAAAATTACTCTCTCCAATGAATTCAATTCTTTTTTTTTTCTATGAAATTATAAAATCACTTAATTTTTTAATCCATCTATACATATAAATAAAAAATAAAAATTATATATATATAGCTGCAAATATAATATCAGATATTACTAAAATCACCGACGAAGGTAAAATTAACAGTATCAATTAAATTTTTTCATGGGTTAGGTAATAAAATGATTATATTTATTGTTCCAAGTTTGAGTTGGAGGGAAAAAAAATTGACATCGTTGTAATTGTAATTTTCAGAAAAGATATTTTTGAAATATGTGAATGAACTGAGTTAATTCTTCTTTTTTTAAAATGGGTTTAATTCAAATGAGATATCCAATGCTAAACGAAAGGGATTACTATCAATGAGTTTAAAAAAATATTTAGTGCGATCATTTAAGTCAGACTCCAGAGTAATTCTATGTTTCAAAACTCAAACTTTAGATTTATCTATATCAATGATTTTAGTAATATATGGTACTATTTATGCAGGTATGATTATTTTTTTATGGATTAAAAAATAAAATGATACCATAATTTGGCCGGTTGGAAAGAAAAGAAGAGTTGAATTCATTAGAAAGAGTGTTTCTTGCAAGAAAGGTCACTAGGGACCTAAGAGGAACGGAAAAAAAAAAGTTTAGAGAATTAACATATTGAAAATAAATATTAAGGACCTGATATAAAGGACGAAAAAAAGAGTTTAAAAGTTTTTTAAAAAATCATTAGGAACCTAACATTAGAGCTATCCTAACGCCAAGGGTGAGAGAATTTGAAGGGTAGGGATGGACTGGCCCGACTTTCCGAATGAAGCTTAATCCCACAAGGGCAAAGGGATAGATTAGGTTAGCCCTTTATAATTTTTTAAGTTTTTAGAATACACCTAAACCAGAGCATGTCACAACACGTTAGAAAAATTAAAGAAAATAATGAAAAAATGAATAAAACATAGATAATGTGTAGAAAATTATATACAAACCAAACATTCAAACAAAAGATCCAAATTAATGTCAACTCTTGACTCAATGATGACAATGACAAAAAAAAGGTATATAACTTTGGCATTCTGTGGATTCATTTCAAGGGAAACAGTGAGACGATTAGAGAAAAATAGTAGTGCAAGCATTAATGAGAACAAAAAGATTATTTAAAACAAATCGTCGATAAAAGTAATAATTCAAGATTTTTTTTAATACCCTTTGCCCATTTGGCCATCCCAACCCCTCCCTCTTAAAATCCTTGTTAGCTGTTAGTCATTGTGGGACAGGTTGAAATGCCTTTGATACGATTACGGACCATATTGTTTCGACCCAACAATTTACAAATCTGGGGTAAGGTGTGGCTGGCCCCACAAGTTCTACCCATTTTGATAGGTCTACCTAACTTAGGAAACCAAAAACGTTTAGGAATGAAAAATGTGACTTTAGAAACTATCATTTGCTTCAAAAGGAGATTTATACATATAAAAACAAATATGCATTGATGTTTTACATCTATCCATACTAATAAAAAATTATAAATGTATAACAAAGTTACATGATATGATTTGCACTTCAAGATATGTATAAATAGGTCATAACTACTACAATTTAGTATCCAAAATCCAAACATGAGTTCCTCTGCTACGACATTGTCAGAACCTTTGTCAAAACACAGAACCTCCGATGCAAGCTATAGATCTTCAATTGGCTATCATTGGAAGGTTGAAGGTAGAGATCAGAGGGTTTCTCTTTCTATCACTTCTATCAAACTCATTTTCAAACTAAACAAAAAGTTTGGCCATAGCACAGCTGGTGAAACCATTCAATGGTTGTTAACACAAGTCCAACCCACTTAGGATACCATTCTAGGCAGGCACAAATCCCGTAATTGGTTCATCATCTTTTACTTCAGTTCAACTCCAACCCACCATGGATGCCATTTTGGGCACGAATCCCCAATTAGTACATCATCTTTTCCTTAAGATCAGGTCCAACCCATTGTGGATGCTATTTTGGGCACAGATCCCCCAATTGGTCCATCATCTGTGGTTGCCTTTATGGATATTAAGATCGAATTTCTTTCTCAAAAAAGGTCAAATTGAAATACTCTTTCAGAAAGTAGAGATCCTATGATCTCATTAGCTAAAGTCTCCAAATCACACCCCTGAATAAGATACCTTTACACCAATAAATGATGATGGTTCTCTTGGAAATATAGTCAGAAGTGGAGTTGAAAAAGCCACGCCATCAGATGGATCCAATGGTACATGCTTTTGGAAAAAAGTATTGTTCCCCAATTGAAAAGGAAAGACATCCTTAGGAGATAATGTTTCTCTAATTAAAATAGACAGTGTTTGGTGAAAAAACCTGCCACCAGAATAGGTCGATGAAGTCTTAATTTCGAGAATTGGAGAAAGCCGCGAAGTTGGAAAAGTTATGTCATTAGACAAAGTCAATGACACAACATTTTGGTGTATAAAAGGAAGTGAAGGAAAAGATTATGATCTTGTTGGGTATTAGAGTCCATAATCTAATAATTCACTTCCTTTTATATACCAAAACGATGTGTCATTGACTTCGTGTAATGACATAACTTTTCCAACTTTGTGGCTTGCTCCAATTATCGAAACCAATACTTCATCGACCTCTTCTGGTAGCATGTTTTTCCAGCCAACACCATCCATTTTAATTTGAGAAACTTTATCTACTAATGATGTCTTTTCTTTTCAATTGGAAAATAAAGCTTTTTTCCATAATCATGTACCATTAGATCCATGTAATGGTGTGGCCATTTCAACTTCACTTCCTACCATAATTCCAAGAGAGGCATCATCATTTATTGGAGCAAGGGCCTCTCAGTCGGGGGAGTGATTTGGAGACAATAGCGAATGAGATCACAGGATCTCTACTTTTTAAAAAAGTATTGTAATTTGACCATGATTGAGAATGAAATTGACTACGAATATTTAGAAAGGCATCCACATCATTTTGGACTTGTGGAAAAGATGATAATCCAATTGGGGGATATTTGCCCAGAATGGCATCCATGGTGGGTTAGATTTGATGTGAAAGAAAGGATGATGAACCAATTGGGTGCTTTGCGAGCAGAATGACATTGCTAGTTGGTGGGACTTGAAGTGATGGAAAAGAGGATGAACCAATCGGGGGATCTGTGCCCAGAACGACATCTAAAGTGGGTTGGAATTGTGTCAAAAACCATTGAATGGTTTCACCAGCTGTTCTATGGCCTAACATTTTTTTTAGCTCGAAGATGAGTTAGGCAGAGGTCATAGAAAGAGAAACCTTCCGGTCTCTACCTTTAACCTTCTAATGACAGTAAGTTGAAGATCTTTCCCACATATTGGAGGTTCTGTGTATTGGCAAGGATTTTGACCAAAGGGGTAGCAGAGGAACTCTTGTTTGGTTTGCCGATTGAATGGAATTGTTGGGATACTAAATTGTATTCGTTATGATCTATTTATGCATATTTTGAAGAGCTAAATGTATCATATTACTTTGTTATACTTTTACATATATAAATAAATATATATATATATATTTATATATATATATATTAAATGGAAAGGTATAAAACATCAATGCCTATTGGTTTGTATATGTATAAATCTCCTTTTAAAGCAAATAGTAATTGTTAAAGTTTCATTTTTTATCCCTACACATTTTTCATTTGTTAGATTAGCTTCCCAGTGATTTTATTTAACCTTTTTAGGTCCTTACATTTTATTTCATCCCTTATGTTTGGTCATTAAAATTCTTTTTAACATTTTATGTCCCTAAAGTGTTTCCTTCTTTGACCACAGGTTCCTAAAGCTCTTTTTTTCTTGAAAATTACTCTCTCGAATGAATTCAATTCTTTTTTAATTTTCTGCCAAATTATAAAATCACGTAATTTTTTAATCCATCTATATATATAAATAAAAAATAAAAATTTTATATATAAAGAGCTGCATATATAGTACCAAATATTACTAAAATCGCCGACAAGGGTAAAATTAAAGGTATCAATAAACATTCATGGGTTAGGTAATAAAATGATTCAATTTATTGTTCCAAGTTTGAGTTGGAAAAAAATTAATAAAAAATTGACTTCATTGTAAATGTAATTTTCAGAAAAAATCCTTTTGAAACATATGAATGAACTGAGACAATTTTTTTTTAATAGGTATAATTCAAATGAGATATCCAATGCTAAACGAAAGGGATTACTATCAATGATTTTACCAAATAGTTTGTGCAATCATTTAAGTTAGACTCCAGAGTAATTCTTTGTTTCAAAACTCAAACATTAAATTTACCTGTATCATTAATTTTAGTAATATACGGTACTATTTTTGCAGGTATCATTATTTTTTTTGGATTAAAAAAATAAAATAATGCCATAATTTGATCGGTTGGAAGAAAAGAAAAGAAAAGTTGAATTCATTGGAAAGAGTAATTTTCAGACAAAAAAGATCACAAGGGACCTAAGAGGAATGGAAAAAAAAAAGTTCAGAGACTTAATATACTAAAAATAAATATTAAGGGCCTAATACAAAAGACAAAAAAAGTTTAAAAGTTTAAATGAAAATCAGTAGGAACCTAACATCAGAGCTATCCAAATGCTAAGGGCCAAAGAATTTGAAGGGAAGGGATAGACTGGCCCGACTTTCTGAAGGGCCATTGAAATCCTAACCCAACTCAATCCCACAATGGCAAAGGGATAGACCAGGTTAGCCCTTTATAATTTTTTAAATTTTTAGAAGACATTTAGGACAAAACATGTCACAACACTTTAAAAAAATTAAAGAAAATAATAAAAAAATGAATAAAACAAAGATAATATGTAGAAAATTATATACAAACCAAACATTCAAACAAAAGATCCAAATTAACGTCAACTCTTGACTTAATTATGAGAACGACAAAAAAAAAGGGTACATAACTTTGGCATTCAGATGATTCATTTCAAGGGAAACAATGTGAAAATTAGAGACAAATGGTGGTGCACACATGGATGAGAAAAAAAAAAAAGATTACTTAAAACAAATCGTCGATAAAGGCACTAATTACAAATTTTTTTTAATATTCTTGGACCCAATAGCCATCCCAGCCTGTCCCTCTTAAAATCCTTGTTCGCCCTTTGTGATTTAGGGACAAGTTGAAAAACCTTTGATAAGATTATGGACCATATTTTTTCAACACAACCCTTTACAAATCTAGGGTAGGGTTGGGCTGGCCTAACAAGTTCAGTCGATTTTGATAGGTCTACATAACTCAAGAAACCAAAAACGTTTAGGGATGAAAAATGAGACTTTAACAGCTGTCATTTGCTTCAAAAGGAGATTTATACATTTAAAAACAAATATGCATTGATGTTTTACATCTTTCCATATTAAAAACAAAATATAAATGTATAACAAAGTTACATGATATGTTTTGCACTTCAAAATATGTATAAATAGGTCATAACAAATACAATGCAGTATCTCGATAATTTCATTCAATCAGTAATCCAAACATGAGTTCCTCTGCTACCTCTTTGTCAAAACCCTTGTCAAAATACAAAACCTCCAATACATGCTATAGATCTTCATTTAGCTATCATCGGTAGGTTGAAGGTAGAGATTTGAGGGTTTCTCTTTCTGTGACCTCTACAAAACTCATATTCAAACTAAACAAAAAGTTTGGCCATAGCACAATTGGTGAAACCATTCAATGGTTGTTAACATAAGTCCAACCCACTTAGGATGCCATTCTAGGCAGGCACAAATCCGATAATCGGTCCATCATCTTTTGCTTAAGTTCAAGTCTAATCCACCATGGATGCCATTCTAGGCTCAAATCCCCCATTAGTTCATCATCTCTTTCCTTCATATTAGGTCCAACCCATTGTGGATGCTATTCTGGACACAAATCCCCCAATTGGTTCATCACCTTTTCCTCAAGCCCAACCCACTGTGGTTGCCTTTATGGATATTAATATTGAGTTTTTTTTTCTCAAATAAGGTCAAATTGAAATATGCTTTTAGAAATCCTATGATCTTATTAGCTAAAGTCTCCTAATCACCCCCCTAAATAAGAGACCTTTACACCAATAAATGATGATGGTTCTTATGGATGTATGGTTGGAGGTGGAGTTGAAAAAGCCACGCTATCGGATAGATCCAATGGTACATGCTTTTGGGAAAAAAGCATTGTTCTCCAATTGAAAAGGAAAGACATCCTTAGTAGATAATGTTTCTCTAATTAAAATTGACAGTGTTTGATGAAAAAACTTGCCACCAGAAGAGGTCCATGAAGTATTAGTTTCGAGAATTGGAGGAAGCCATGAAGTTGGAAAAGTTATGTCATTAGACAGAGTTAATAACACATTGTTTTGGTGTATAAAAGGAAGTTAAGGAAAAGATTATGATCTAGTTGGGTATTAGAGTCAATAATCTTATCCTTCGCTTCCTTTTATATACCAAGACGATGTGTCATTGACTCCATGTAATGACATAACTTTTCCAACTTTGTGGCTTTCTCCAATTCTCGAAACTAATACTTCATCGACCTCTTCTGGTGGCATGTTTTTCCATCCGAAACCGTCCATTTTAATTTGAGGAAAATTATCTACTAAGGATGTCTTTCCTTTTCAATTTGAGAACAAAGCTTCTTTCCATAATCATGTACCATTAGATCCATCTAATGGCGTGGCCTTTTCAACTTCACTTCCTACTATAATTCCAGGAGAGACATCATCATTTATTGGTGCAAGGGCTTCTCAGTCGGAGGAGTGATTTAGAGACTATAGCTAATGAGATCGCAGGATCTCTACTTTCTAAAAGATTATTGTAATTTGACCTTGTTTGAGAATGAATTTGACTGCTGATATCCAGAAAGGCATCCACAACATTTTGCACTTGTGAAAAAGATGATTAAATTATTATGGGATATGTGCCCAGAATGGCATCCATGGTGGGTTGGATTTGATGTGAAAGAAAGGATGATGAACCAATTGGGTGCTTAGCGGGCAGAATGACATTCCTAGTTGGTTTGACTTGAAGTGAAGGAAAAGATGATGAACCAATCGAGGGATATATGCCTAGAAGGACATCCACAATGGGTCGGACTTGTGTCAAAAACCATTGAATGGTTTCACTCGTTGTTCTATGGCCCAAGTTTTTTTTTAGCTCTAAGACGAGTTAGGCAGAGGTGATAGAAAGAGAAACTCACCAGTCTCCTCCTTTAACCCTCTAATGACAGTAAGTTGAAGATTTTTTGCTGATATTGGAGGTTTTGTGTATTGGCTAGGGTGTTGACAAAAGTGGAAACAAAGAAACTCCTGTTTGGTTTACAAATTGAATGGAATTGTTGGGGTACTGAATTGTATTTGTTATGATCTATTTATAATTATTTTGAAGAGCTAAACGTATCATATAACTTCGTTATACTTTTATATATAAATATATATATATATATTTATATATACTTTCAATGGAAAGATATAAAACATCAATGCCTATTTCTCCTTTTAATGCAAACAATAATTGTTAAAGTTTCATTTTTTATCCTATAAACTTTTTTTGTTTCTTATATTAGGTTCCCAGTGATTTTATTTAACCTTTTCAAGTCCTTACATTTTATTTCATCTCTTATGTTAGGTCATTATAATTCTTTTTAACATTTTATGTCCCTAAAGTTTTTTCTTTTTTCACCTTAGGTTCCTAAAGAGTATTTTTGCCTGAAATTACTCTCTCCAATGAATTCAATTCTTTCTTCTTCTTCTTTTTTTTTTTGTTTTGGTTGCCAAATTATAAAATCACTTAATTTTTTAATCCATCTATATATAAAAATAAAAAAATAAAAATCATATGTATATATACAACAAATACCAAATATTACCTAAGTCACCGACAAGGGAAAAATTAACGGTATCAATAAAATTTTTTCATGTGTTAGGTAATAAAATGATTGAATTTATTGTTCCAAGTTTGAGTTTGGGAAAAAAAAATTCACAACATTGTAAATGTAATTTTCTGATCTTTTTTTAAATATATGAATGATCTGAGTCTTTTTTTTTTTAATGGGTATAATTCAAATGAGGTATCCAATGCTAAACGAAAGGGATTGCTATCAATGATTTTACCAAATAATTAGTGCGGTAATTTAAGTTAGACACCAGACTTATTCTATTTTTCAAAACGCAAACTTTAAATTTACCTATATCAATGATTTTAGTAATATGTGGTACTATTTATGCAGGTATCATTATCTTTTGATGAATTAAAAAACAAAATGATACCATAGGTTAGCCCTTTATAATTTTTTTAATTTTTAGAAGACACTTAAAACGAAGCACGTCACAACACTTCAACAAAATTAAAGAAATTAATAAAAAGTGAATAAAACAGAGATAATATGTAAAAAATTATATACAAACCGAACACTGAAACAAAAGATCCAAATTAATGTCAGCTCTTGACTCAATGATGACAACGACAAAAAAAAAAAAAAAGGGAACCTAACTTTGGCATTCAAAGGATTCATTTCAAGGCAAACAACAAGAAAATGAGAGAAAAATAGTAGTGCACGTATGGATGAGAAAAAAAAGATTATTTAAAACAAATCGTATATAAAGGTAATAATTCCAAATTTTTTTATAATACCCTTGGACCCAGGGGCAATCCTGACCCGTCCCTCTTAAAATCTTTTTTTGCCCATAGTCATTAAGGGATAGGCTAAAAAGCCTTTGATAAGATTATGGACCACATTTTTTCAACATAACCCTTTACAAATCTGGGGTAGGGTTGGGCTAGCCCAACAAGTTCAGCTGATTTTGATAGGTCTACATAACTCAAGAAACCAAAAATGTTTAGGGATGAAAAATGTGACTTTAACAACTATCATTTGCTTCAAAAGGAGATTGATATATATATAAACAAATATGCATTGATGTTTTACATCTTTCCTTATTAAAAACAAAATATAAATGCATAACAAAGTTACATGCTATGCTTTGCACTTCAAAATATGTATAAATAGGTCATAACTAATACAATACAGTAGCCCGATAATGTCTTTCAAAAGGTAATCCAAACATCAGTTCCTCTGCTACCTCTTTGTCAAGACACAGAACCTCCAATACAAGCTATAGATCTTCAATTGGCTATCATCGGATGTTTGAAGGTAGAGATCAAAGGGTTTCTCTTTTTGTCACCTCTGCCAAACTCATATTCAAACTAAACAAAAGGTTTGGCCATAGCACAGCTGGTGAAACCATTCAATGGTTGTTAACACTAGTCCAACCCACTTAGAATGCCATTCTGGGCACAAATCCCATGATTGGTTCATCATCTTTTGCTTCAGTTTAGGTCCAACCCACTATGGACGCCATTTTGGGCACAAATTTGCAATTAGTTCATCATCTTTTGCTTCAAATCAGGTCCAACCCACTATGGATGCTATTCTGGGCCAAATCCCCCAATTGGTTCATCATCTTTTCCACAATCCCGACACACTGTGGATGCCTTTTTAGATATTAATATTGAATTTATTTCTCAAACAAGGTCAAATTGAAATACTCTTTTAGAAAGTGGGGATCCTATGATTTCATTACCTAAAGTTTCTAAATCACGCCCCTGAATAAGAGACCTTTACACCAATATATGATGATGGTTCTCCTAGAAGTATGGTACGAGGAGTTGAAAAAGTCACGCCATCGGATGGATCCAATGGTACATGCTTTATGGAAAAAATCATTGTTCTCCAATTGAAAAGGAAAGACATCATTAGTAGATAATGTTTCTAAAATTAAAATGGATAGTGTTTGATGAAAAAACCTACCACCAGAAGAGGTTGATGAAGTATTAGTTTCGAGAATTGGAGGAAGCCATAAAGTTGGAAAAGTTATGTCATCAGTCGGAGTCAATGACACATCGTTTTGGTGTATAAAGGGAAGTAAACAAGATCATAATCTTTTCCCTTACTTCCTTTTATACACCAAAACGATGTATCATTGACTCCAGCTAATTACATAACTTTTCCAACTTTGTGGCTTCCTCCAATTCCCGAAACTCATACTTTATCGACCTCTTCTGGTGGCATGTTTTTCCAGCCAACACTGTCCATTTTAATTTGAGAAACATTATCTACGAATGATGTCTTTCCTTTTCAATTGGAGAACAAAGCTTCTTCCATAATCATGTACAATTAGATACATCCAATGGTGTGGCCTTTTCAATTTCACTTCCTACCATAATTCCATGAGAGGCATCATCATTTATTGGTGCAAGGGCCTCTCAGTCGGAGGAGTGATTTGGAGACAATAGCTAATGAGATCACAAGATCTCTACTTTCTAAAAAAGTATTGTAATTTAACCTTGATTGAATATGAAATTGACTACTAATATCCAGAAGGAATCCACAACATTTTGGACTTGTGGAAAGGATGATGAACCAATTGGGGGATATGTGCCTAGAATGGCATCCACGGTGGGTTGGATTTGATGTGAAAGAAAGGATGATGAACCAATTGGGTGCTTTATGGGCAGAATGACATTCCTAGTTGGAGGGACTTGAAGTGAAGGAAAAGATGATGAACCAATCGGGGGATCTGTACCCAGAACGACATGCACAGTGGATCGGACTTGTGTCAAAAACCATTGAATGGTTTCACCGACTGTTCTATGGCCCAATTGTTTTTTTCGCCCGAAGATGAGTTAGGCAGAGGTGATAGAAAGAGAAACCCTCCGGTCTCTACCTATAACCTTCTAATGAAAGTAAGTTGTAGATCTTTCCCTCATATTGGAGGTTCTGTGTATTGGCAAGGGTTTTGACAAAAGGGGCAGCAGAGAAACTCATGTTTGGTTTACCGATTGAATGGAATTGTTAGGGTACTGAATTGTATTTGTTATGATCTATTTATACATATTTTGAAGTGCTAAACTTATCATATAACTTTGTTATACTTTTATTTATTATTATTTTTAAATGGAAAGATATAAAACATCAATGCGTATTGGTTTGTATGAATCTCCTTTTAAAGCAAATAGTAATCTCCTTTTCGTTTCTTATGTTAGGTTCCCAATGATTTTATTTAACCTTTTTAGGTCCTTACATTTTATTTCATCTCTTATGTTTGGTCATTATAATTCTTTTTAACATTTTATGTCCCTAAAGTTTTTTCTTCTTTCACCTTAGTTCCCCAAAGCTCTTTTTTGCCTAAAAATTACTCCCTCCAATGAATTTAATTCTTTGTTTTTTTTTTTGTCTGCCAAATTATAAAATCACTTAATTGTTTAATCCAGCTATTCTAGGCACAAATCCCCCAATTGGTTCGTCATCTTTTCCACATGCCCAACGCACTGTAGATGCCTTTTTAGATATTAATATTGAATTTCTTTCTCCAACAAGGTCAAATTTAAATACTCTTTTGGAAAGAAGAGATCCTATGATCTTATTAGCTAATATCTCCAAATCACACCAATGAATAAGCGACCTTTACACCAATAAATAATGATGGTTCTCCTGGAAGTATGGTAGGAGGTGGAGTTAAAAAAGCCACACCATCGGATGGATCCAATGGTACATGCTTTTGGAAACGAGCATTGTTCTCCAATTGAAATTAAAAACATCATTAGTGGATAATGTTTCTCCAATTAAAATGGACAGTGTTTGATGAAAAACCATCAGCTAGAAGAGGTCCATAAAGGGTTAGCTTCGAGAATTGGAGGATGCCACGAAGTTGGAAAAGTTATGTCATTAGACGGAGTCAATGACACATCGTTTTGGTGTATAAAAGGAAGTGAAGGAAAAGATTATGATCTAGTTGGGTATTAGAGTCCATAATCTTATCCTTTACTTCCTTTTATATACCAAAATGATGTGTCATTGACTCCGTCTTGAGACATAACTTTTCCAACTTTGTGGCTTTCTCAAATTATTGAAACTAATACTTCATCGACCTCTTCTGGTGGCATGTTTATCCAGCCAACACCATCCATTTTAATTTGAGAAACATTACCTACTAATGATGTTTTTTTCAATTGGAGAACAAAGCTTTTTTCCATTAGCATGTACCATTAGATCCATCCAATGTGGCGGCCTTTTCAACTTCACTTCCTACCATAATTCCAAGAGAGGCATCATCATCTATTTATGCATTTTTCATTATTTTTTTATGGATTAAAAAATAAAGTGATACCATAATTTGGTCGATTGGAAAGAAAAGATGAGTTGAATTCACTGGAAAGAGTAATTCCAGGCAAAAAAGGTCAATAGGGACCTAAGAGGAAAGAAAAAAAAAGTTTAGAGACTTAAAGTATTGAAAATAATTAATAAGGACCTGATACAAAAGACCAAAAAAAGTTTTATACCTTAAATAAAAATCATTAGGAACCTAACATTAGAGCTATCCTAGAGCGAAGGGTCGGAGAATTCGAAGGGTAGGGATAGATTCGCCCGACTTTCCGAATGACCTTCGAAATCCTAACCCAACTCAACACCCCATGGGCAAAGGGATAGACCGACTTAGCAATTTCTAATTTTTTAAATTTTTAGAAAACATTTAAAGCAAAGCATGTCACAACACTTTAATAAAATTAAAGAAAATAATAAAAAATGAATAAAATAGAGATAATATGTAGAAAATTATATACAAACCACACATTCAATTCAGATGATTCATTTCAAGGGAAACATTGACCAGATTAGAGAGAAATAGTAGTGCATCATTTAAAACAAATCATAGATAAAGGTAATAATTGCAGATTTTTTTTAATACAGTTGGCCATAGGGGCCATCTGTATCCGTGCCTCTTAAAATCCTTGTTAGCCCTTAGCCTTAAGGGACAGGCTAAAAAGCCTTTGATACAATTATGGACCATATTTTTTCAACCCAACCCTTTACAAATCTCAGATAGGGTTAGGTTGTGATGCAAGACGATTTTGGATCGTTCGCAATTATCTGACAACAACCAAATAGGAAAAAGAAACAGGGGATGTTTTGCGTGATCACTCATGATTTTTGCCTAACTTGAATTGCAATTGGAAAACAATTCCCCAAACCTAATTGAAAATCAATTTGGAAATCAATTACCAAAAATACCCTTAAAATATAGCAAAATCCAAAAAAACATAAAAAGTGCCGAAAAACCCAACAAGATAGTCCCTGGTTGCCAAAAAATGTCGTAGATCATAGGAAAGCTATGAGTATTGCTCATTGGGTCGTCTCCATATGCCCAGTCAAGTTTCAACCCATTCCGAGAAAATTGGACCGACCGACATCCTGACGTAGAGGATCCGCATCAGTCCTTGAGTTGGATCGGTTCGAATGTCCACATCATACTCCCCTTCCTCTGAAAAGCTTGTCCTTAAGCTTGAATTCGCACATGACAAGGATTCCTTTTCCTCGATCATATACTAAATAAGTCAGCGTTGCTCCTCCTAGTTTATCGTTGACGAATGCAACTGGTCTTCCATTTTGGCTAAGTTCTCACTCAATCCCCGTCTTTAAAACATCACAAGTGACTTCAAAAACCTTGTTGAAATCCAGAAGAATCCCATCTTCGGTCACAACATACCCTAGAAATATGTGTTTGTCCTCTTCAGAAAAATCTTCAATCTCATCATTTACATCAAATTCCTGAAGCTTTAGTCGTACTTTATGGGCCTCTAAGGCGGATTGTGATGTGGGCCCATACTGGAGCAACTTGAGAGACGTAGATGGTTCCGACACTGGGGGCTCTAGGAACGTAGATGGAGTTTTAAAATCGTCACCATTGTCATCCTCCTGAATTTCATCACAAGCAGGTCCGCCTGTAGGTCTTTCAGCTGATTGGGAATTTCGATTCAGTGACAGATTGAGAACTGACTCTTGTTGGGGGCTGCGAATCGAGGTCAAAATCGAGCTCTTTTTGGATCAGTATATCTTCAACATTGCAGACATGCCCTGTTTCATTGCCGTCAATACCTCCAAGCTCTTCTCGAGGTTGAAGATGATTTAGAGCTTCTAATCGAGCCGTCAGGACTTGTAACAACTCCATCACATCACGAAGAGAAGGTTCCTTGTTGTTTCACTCCATTTTTACAAAATTTTTGAAATTCTGATACCAATAAAGTTTAATTCTGATGAATAGTAAAATCGATGAACAGTCGCAGAACAGTGCCAAAAAAATAGCTTGTGAACAGTCTCGGAACAGTAGCAAAAGAGTGACGTTGAATAGTGTCGATGAATAGTGCGAGGGTAACAATTTAGGAAAAAACTTTCAAAAACTCTAACTTTGGATGATCTAAAATCAAGGCTTTGATACCAAGTTGATGCGGGACGGTTTTGGATCGTCCGCAATTATCTAACAACTGAACAGGAAAAAAGAAACAGGGGATGTTTTGCATGATCACTCACAATTTTGGGATGTTTTGCTTGATCACCCACAATTTTGGCCTAACTTGATTTGCAATTAAAAACTAAAAGTAAAAGAGAAGGAATTCGATTCCTGGAATAATGTCGAAAAACAAAGCATTTGTCAAACTAAAACAAAAAGAAATATTTATAACCTAAATTTACCCTAAACCTAATCGGAAAACAATTCCCTAAAAAGAATTAAAAAACAATTTGGAAAATAATTACCAAAAATACCCTTAAAGTATAGCAAAATCCGAAAAACATAAAAAGTGTCCGAAAACCCATCAAGATAGTCCCCAGATGGCCGAAAAACATCATAGATCATAGAATAGCTATAAGTATTGCTCATTGGGCCGTCTCCGGTTGCCCAGTCAAGTTTCAGCCCATTCCGAGACAATTGGGCCGGCCCATATCCTGGGGTAGAGGATCCACATCAATCCTTAAGTTGGATCAATTCAAATGTCCACATCAGGCTGGCCCTACAAGTTTTGCCCAATTTGACAGGTCCACCTGACTTAAGAAACCAAAATCGTTTAGGGGGACTTTAGCAACTATCATATGCTTCAAAAGGAGATTTATACATATAGAAACAAATATGTATTGATGTTTTACATCTATCCATATTTAAAAAAAGATATAAATGTATAGCAAAGTTGCATGATATGCTTTGCACTTCAAAATATTTATAAATAGGTCATAACTAATACAATTCAATATCCCAATAATTTCATTCAATCGATAAGCCAAACATGAGTTCCTCAACTATCACTTTGTCAAAACCCTTGCGAAAACACAAAACTGCCAATATGAGCCATAGATCTTCAATTGGCAATCATGGGAAGGTTGAAGGTAGGGATCAGAGGGTTTCTCTTTCTGTCACCTCTACCAGACTCATATTCGAGCTAAACAAAAAGTTGTGAAATCGCACAGCTGGCGAAACCATTCTATGGTTGTTAACACAAGTCTAGCCCACTTAGGATGTCATTCTGGGCACGAATCCCCCTATTGCCTCATCATCTTTTCTTTTAGTTCAAGTCCAACTCACTATGGATGCCATTCTGGGCACAAATCCCCAATTAGATCATCATCTTTTCCATCACATCAGGTCCAACCCACTATGGATGCTATTCTAGGCACAGATCCCTAATTGTTTCATCATCTTTTCCACAAGCCCAACCCACTGTCGATGCCTTTTTAGATATTAATATTCACGTTCTTTCTCAAACAAGATCAAATTAAAACACTCTTTTAGAAATTAGAGATCCTCTAATCTCATTAGCTAAATTCTCCCAATCACACCCTTGAATAAAAGACCTTTACATCAACAAAAGACGATGGTTCCCGTGGAAGTATGGTAGGAGGTGGGGTTGAAAAAGCTACACCATTTGATGGATCCAATGGTACATGCTTTTGGCAAAAATGAATTATTCTCCAATTGTAAATGAAAGACATCATTAGTAGATAATGTTTCTCCAATTAAAATGGACAATGTTGGCTGAAAAAACTTGCCACTAGAAGAGGTCGATGAAGTATTAGTTTCGAGAAATGGAGGAAGGAACAAAGTTGGAAAAGTTATGTCATTATACGGAGTCAATGACACATCGTTCTTGTATATAAAAGGAAGTGAAGGAAAAGATTATGATCTTGTTGGGTATTAGAGTCCACAATCTTTTACTTGACTTCCTTTTGTATACCAAAATGATGTGTCATTGACTCTGTCTAATGACATAACTTTCCCAACTTTGTGGCATTCACCAACTCTCAAAACTAATACTTCATCAACCTTTTCAGGTGGCATGTTTTTCCAGCCAAGACTGTCCATTTTAACTTGCGAAACAATATCTACTAATGATGTCTTTCCTTTTCAATTGGAGAACAAAGCTTTTTTCCATAAGGATGAACAATTAGATCCATCCAATGGTGTGGAATTTCAACTTCACTTCCTACTATAATTCCAGGAAAGGCATCATCATTTATTGGTGCAAGGGCCTCTCAGTCGGGGGAGTGATTTGGAGATGAGATCATAGGATCTCTTCTTTCTAATAGAGTATTGTAATTTGACCTTGATTGAGAATGAAATTGAATACTAATACCCAGAAAGGCATCCATAGCCGGTTGGACTTGTGGAAAAGAAGATGAACCAATTGGGGTAATGTGCCCAGAATGGCATCCATAGTGGGTTGGACTTGAAGTGAAAGAAAGGATGATGAACCAATCGAGTGATTTGTAGGCAAAATCACATCCACAGTGGGTGGGACTTGAAGTGAAGGGAAAGATGATGAACCAATCAAGGGGTTTATGCCCATAACAACATCCACAGTGGGTTGGACTTGTGTCAAAAACCATTGAATGACCCAACTTTTTCTTTAGCTCGAAGTTGAGTTAGGTAGAGGCGATAGAACGTGAAACCCTCCGATCTCTACCTTCAACCTTCTACTAATATTAAGTTGAAGATCTTTTGCTCAAA
This sequence comes from Parsonsia alboflavescens, assembly GCA_028571225.1. Taxonomy (NCBI): domain Eukaryota; kingdom Viridiplantae; phylum Streptophyta; class Magnoliopsida; order Gentianales; family Apocynaceae; genus Parsonsia; species Parsonsia alboflavescens. The sequence continues at coordinate 8,993 of JAOXNR010046045.1, read as the reverse complement.
TTGAAGGTTCATTGTATCGGCAAGGGTTTCGACAAAAGTGGCAGTAGAGGAACTCATGTTTGGTTTACCAATTAAATGGAGTTATTGGTATACTGAATTGTATTAGTTATGATCTATTTCTACATACTTTGAAGAGCTAAAAATATCATATAACTTTTTTATATATATTTTTTAAATATGGAAAGATATAAAACATCAATGCATATTTGTTTCTATATGTATAAATCTCCTTTTGAAGCAAAAAACAATTGTTAAGGTTTCATTTTTCATCCTTATACTTTTTTCGTTTCTTATTTTAGGTTCCTAGTGATTTTATTTAACCTTTTTAGGTCCTTACATTTTATTTCATCCCCTATGTTAGGTCCATTATAATTCTTTTTAACATTTTATGTCAAAAAGTTTTTTCTTCTTTCACCTTAGGTTCCCAAAGCTCTTTTTTGCCTGAAAATTACACTCCCTTATGAATTCAATTCTTTTCTTTTTTTTTTTGCCCCATTATAAAATCACTTAATTGTTTAATCCATCTATGTAAATTTTTATACATATATATATATATATATATATATATATATATAGAGAGAGAGAGAGAGAGAGAGAGAAAGAGTTGCATATATAGCACCAGATATTCCTAAAATCATTGACATGGGTAAAATTAAACGTGCCAAAAGAATTTTTTAACGGGTTAGGTAATAAAATGATTAGATTAATTGTTCCAAGTTTCAATTGGATTAAAACAAAAAATAAAAAAATAAAAAGATTGACATCATTGTAATTATAATTTTTAGAAAAGATCTTTTTGAAATATATGAATGAACTGAGTCAATTTTTTTTTTCTTTAAATGGGTATAATTCAAATGACATATTCAATTCTAAACGAGAGGTACTACTATCAATAATTTTGCCAAATAGTTAGTGCAATCTTTTAAGTCAGACTCCAAAGTAATTCTATGTTTCAGAACTCAAACTTTAAATTTACCTGTATCAATGATTTTAGTAAAATATGGTAATATTTTTGCAGGCATCATTATTTTTTTGTAGATTAAAAAATAAAGAGATACCATAATTTGGCCAGTTGGAAAGAAAAGAAGAGTTGAATTCCTCGGGAAGGTCTTCGCAAAATTATTGTTACATCTTTATCCTCCTCCATGTCCAGAATGATGAAATCTGAAGGGAGCATAAATTTATCTACCTTGATAAGAATGTCTTCAATCACTCCATTTGGACAGTTCAATGTTAGATCTGCCATTTGTAGAGTGACTAAAGTAGGTCTAATTTCTCCCAAACCTATCTTTTTAGCAATAAACAAAGACATAAGGTGAATACTGGCATTTAAATCACAAAGAGCTTTACTAGAAACTTGAGAACCTACAATAGCAGGAATAGTTAACTCCCTAGATCCTTAAGCTTAGATGGAAGCTTCCTTTGAATGATTGCACTACATTCCTCCTTAAGTGCCACTGCTTCATAGTCTCCTAGCCTTCTTTTTTTGAAAGAATGTTATTGATGAACTTCACATAGTTAGGCATCTTTTCTAAAGCTTTTGCCAAAAGAATGTTAATTGATAGCTCTTAAATACCTATAGAAACTTCTCCAATTGTTTATCGGTCTTTTGCTTGTGCAGCCTTTGAGGGAACGGTGGAGATGGATATTCAGGATTGAGCTTCTCCTTTTATGTCTTTTTAGCAATTGGCCTCTTTTCAACCTTTTCCTCAACTTGAAGTTGTCCTTTTTTATCCGTAGATGCATATTTCTAATTTAAATCCAGATCTCCACTTGGAATTATTTTACCTATCCTCAAAGTAATAGCATTACAATCCGAAAGAGGTGCATCATTGACTTCATCTAATAACTTAACTTTTCCAACTTCGTGCCTTTCTCCAATTCTTGAAACTAATACTTCATCGAACTCTTTTGGTGGCAAGTTCTTTCATCCAACACCGACCATTTTAATTGGAGAAACATTATCTACTAATGACGTCGTACTTTTTTTATTGGAGGACAATGCTTTTTTCTAGAAGTATGCACCAATCCATCCCACGTTGGGGCCATTTCAACTTACTTAATACCATACTTCTAGGAGAAGCATCATCATTTACTGGTGCAAGGGCCTCTTAATCAGGGAAGTGATTTGGAGACTATAGATAATGAGATCACAGGATCTCTACTTTCTAAAAACGAGAATATTAATATCCAAAAAGAATGAAATAGAATAGTAATTTGACCATGATTCATAATGAAATTGAATATTCATATCCAAAAAGGCATCCACGGCAGGTTAAACTTGACAAAAAGATGATGAACCAATACGAGGATATGTGCCCAAACTGGCATCCACGGTAGGTTGGACTTATATCAAAAAATATTGAATTGTTTCACCAGCTATTATATGGCCCAACTTTTTGTTTAGCTTGAAGATGAGTTAGGCATAGGTGACAGAAAGACCCTCTAGTCTCTGCCTTCAACTTTCTAATGAGAGTAAGTTGAAGATCTATTGCTCATAATGGAGGTTCTATGCATCGGCAAGGGTTTTGACAAAAGATCAGCAGAGGATCTCATGTTTGGTTTACCGATTAAATGGAGTTATTGCGATACTAAATTGTATTAGTTATGACCTATTTATACATATTTTGAAGAACAAAAGGTACCATATAACTTTGTTATACATTTATAATTTGTTTTTAATATGGAAAGATGTAAAACCTCGATGCATATTTATTTGTATATCTATAAATCTCCTTTTGAAGGAAATAACAACCATTAAAGTTTCATTTTTAATCCCTAAACTTCTTTCATTTCTTATGTTCAGTTCCTAATAATTTTATTAACCTTTTTACGTCCTTACACTTTATTTCTTCTCTTATATTAGGTCTATAATAATTATTTTTAACATTTTATATCCCTTAAGTTTTTCCCTCTTTCATCCTAGGTTCCTAAAGCTCCTTATGCCTGAAAATTACTCTCTACAATGAATTCAATTCTTTTTTTTCTTTCAAATTATAAATCACTTAATTGTTAAATCCATATATATATATAATTAAATTAAATTAATGGGTTAGGTAATAAATTGAGTAAATTTATTGTTCCCAGTTTGACTTTGATAGGTTGGAAAAAAACAAAAAGAAGATTGTCTTCATTGTAAATGTAATTTTTAGAAAAGATCTTCATGAATGAACTGAGCCAATTTTTTTTTTTTTAATGGGTATAAGTCAAAATAAAATATTCAGTCCTAAATGGAAGGGATTACTATCAATGATTTTACCAAATAGTTTGTGCAATCTTTTAAGTTAGACTCTAGAGTAATTGTATGTTTTAGAATTCAAACTTTAATTTTACCTGTACCAATGATTTTAGTACTATATGGTACTATTTATGCAAGTATCATTATTTTTTTATGGATTAGAAAATAAGGTTATACAATAATTTGGCTGGTTGGAAAGAAAAGGAAAGCTTAAGCTTAATTCATTGCAAAGAGTAATTTTAAGGCAAAAAAGACCATTAGGGACCTAAGAGGAAAGGAAAAAAAAGTTTATGAACTTAAAATATTCAAAATAATTATTAAGGACCTAATACAAAAGACGAGAAAAAGTTTAAAAATTTAAATAAAATCATTAGAAACCTAACATTGGAGCTACCCCGGGGAGAATTTGGAGGGCATTGATGGATTGGCCTGACTTTCCGAAGGGCAATTGAAATTCTAACATAGCCCAACCCCACGAGGGCAAAGGGCCAGACCAAGTTAGCCCTAAATAATTTTTAAAATTTTAAGAAAATATTTAAAACAAAACATGTCACAAAACTTTTTTAAAAAATGAGGAAAATAATAAAAAAAATTATGAATAAAATAGAGATAATACGTAGAAAATTATTCACAAACCAAACATTCAAACGAAAGATCTAAATTAATGTCAGCTCTGGTGTCAATGACAACAACGACAAAAAGAAAAGGTACATAACTTAGCATTAAGATGATTCATTTCAAAGAAACCAGTGAGAAGAGTAGAGAGAAATAGTGGTGCACGCATAGAGGAGAAGAAAAATATTATTTAAAACAAATCTTAGATAAAGATAATAATTCCATTTTTTTTTAATACCCTTGGCCTTGGGGGCCGTCTCGGCCTATCCCTCTCAAAATCCTTGTTAGCCCTTGACCCTTAAGGGGCAGGTTGAAAAGCCTTTGATCTGATTATGGGTCACATTTTTCAACCCAATCCTTTACGAATCTGGGGTAGGTTGGGGCTGGCCAAAAGGTATAGCCATTTTGACAACTCCACCTAAATTAAGAAATTAAAAAAGTTCAATGATGAAAAATGAGACTTTAGCAACTCTCGTTTGTATACATATAAAAACAACTATGCATTGATGTTTTACATGCATGTAAAAAAAATATAAATGTATAACAAAGTTGATGCAGGCTGGCCCGAGCTCAGAATGGGCTCAACATTGACTTTTGGGCTTTTTATGTTTTTAGGGCTTTTCAACTTCCAATTAGGTTTATGGTAGATTTTAGATTATAAATATCTCGTTTTATCTTGGTTACAGACAGATTTTCATTAATTGATAATTTTTGACTTTGGTCGTTTTTTCGAAAACTAGAAAGTTTTCACAGTTTTATGCAGGCTGGCCCAAGCTCGGAATGGGCTCAACTTTGACTTTTGAGCTTTTATGTTTTTAGGGCTTTTTAATTTTCAATTAGGTTTAGGGTAGATTTTAGGTTATAAATATATCGTTTTGTCTTAGTTACAGACGGCTTTTAAAAATGTGATAATTTTCGACTTTTGTCGTTCAACTGAAAACTTGTGTATTTTTGCAATATCCAGTTCTTTTTCCTATTTAGCCATTTATTCATTCCTGCTTATTGCATCAATTGCTATCAGAGCACTAGGTTGCCTTCACCAATGGCTAAACAGAATCGTGTTGGTTGTGGACGGCGTCGTGCTGGAAGGCTACGCGGAGTGATTCCTAAGGAAGACGAAAAGCCTCGTCAATGAGACCTGCGAGAAAACGAAAACAAAGAACAGGGAAGGCGGATCCAAGACTTGGAGCGGCAACTGGCGCAGGCTAGGTTGGACGTTCAGACTAAGGCGGGGATGGAATCAAAGATTGAATCCGAAAATGAAGGGGAAGACGTCAATCCATTTAGGGTTATGAACCAAGGGCGTAATCGAGCAGAACGACTTGGAAAACAATCTTCCTTCCAGAATCTCAACATGAAAATCAAGATTTCTGTTAGGCGAACAAGCAGATCGAAAGATCATCAGAAAAAAAAAAAAGGGTTCCAGATCTGGAAGTTGCTGGAACAGTCCATAGTGTCAGAGAAGTCAAATGGTTGCCTGAGTATTGCCAATCCAGAAGACCATAGCAAATCCAGGTGCGACAATGAGCAGACATTGTCGAGCTGAGCAGAGGTAGAGGCTAGATCAGACAGAGACAGAGTTGCAGAGGTGTGCCAAAGACAAACGACGCAGTGCAGCTCGAGCAGAGGAGCAGATATGCAAGTTTCTCCCCATCTAGATGTAGAAGAAACAACAGACCGACGGCCAAGCAACAAAAGCCAACAACGGCGTTCCAACAGAAGGCTCAGCCTAGCAGAACAGCAACCAACAGTGTGTCAACTGAAACTAGCAGCGACGCAGCTGAAACTAGCCAACGCAGTGCACTAGTGGCTCGCGCAAACAAGCAAATTTGAGTTCAAACAAGCAGATTTGAGTGCCAACGAGCAGCAGTTGGCCCAACAAGCTGTTAGAGGCTTGTGGCGAGCCACGCATCTTCGTTAGCAAGCGGGCAGTCACGAGATTTGTCTGGACAAGCGGTTTGGTAGATGAATAAGCAGCGGTGGCAAGTGGTTTCATTCAAGGCTGGCGGCTGGACTGGTTTGTGCAGCAAATCACATATGGCAGTAGGCAGCATGACAGAACGATGGCAATGCCGATGGCCAATTGAGGTGCTTAGTTCAGATGATGGCAGATCTGTGGTCGGCGGCTGGTCGAAGGTTGACTAGGGCTTGGTTGCTTAGAGAAGAAGAAGTAGACAAGAAACCCTAATTAGGATTTCTCTTATTTTGCTCCATTTTTCAGAAATTCTAGATTTTGTCATTAAGTTTTGTTTATTAGTCCAATTAGGAGTTTATTATTATTATTATTAGCTTTTTAGTTAGAGTTCTTTTGGGAATTAGCGTTGATAGAAACGCAGCTGGTGAGGACGAGTTAGATTCGATTGCGAATCTTTTCAAAGCCGGGGAGAATGATGCAGGCTGACCCGAGCTTGGAATGGACTCAACCTTGACTTTTGGGCTTTTTATGTTTTTAGGGCTTTTGAATTTCCAATTAGGTTTAGGGTAGATTTTAGGTTATAAATATCTCGTTTTGTATTAGTTACAGACAGCTTTTAAAAATGTGATAATTGCTGACTTTTGTCGTTAAACTGGAAACTTGTGTGTTTTCACAATATCTAGTTATTTTTCCTATTTAGCCATTTATTCGTTCCTATTTATTGCATCAAAAGTTATATGATGTGCTTTGTACTTCAAAAGATGTATTAATACGTCATAACTAATACAATTCAATATCCAAATAATTTCATTCAATTTGTAAGCCAAACATGAGTTCTACTGCCTCTTTGTCAAAACCCTTGCCAAAACATAGAACCTCCAATATAAGCAATAGAACTTCAACTGACTATCAAGGGAAGGTTGAAGGTAGAGATCAAAGGGTTTCTCTTTCTATCACCTCCACTAAACTCCTATTCGAGCTAAACAAAAAGTTCGGCCATAGCACAGTTGGTGAAAAACCATTCAATGGTTTTTACCTGAAGTTCAATCCACTTCGGATGCCATTTTGGGCACTAATCAACCAATTAGTTCATCATCTCTTCCTTCTGTTCAAGTCCAACCGACAATGGATGCCAGTCTGGGCACAAATCAACAATTAGTTCATCAACGTTTCCTTCACCTCAGGTCTAACCCACTCTGGATGGCATTCTGGGCACAAATCCATTAATTGGATCATCATCATTTCCACAAGTCCATCCCACTGTGTATGCCTTTCTGGATGTTAATATTCAATTTCTTTCCCAATCAAGGTCAAATTACAGTACTCTTTTTGAAAGTAGAGATCCTACAATCTCATTAGCTAAAGTCTCCAAATCACACCCCTAAATAAGAGACACTTGCACTAATAAATGATGATGGCTCTCCTAGAAGTATGGTAGGTGGTGGAGTTGAAAGGCCACACCATTGGATGAATCCAATGGTACAAGCTTCTGGAAAAAAGCATTGTTCTCCAATTGAAAAGATAAGATAGCATTAGTAGATAATGTTTCTCCAATTAAAATGGATGGTGTTGGCTGAAAAACCATGCCTCCAGTAAAGATCGATGAAGTATTAGTTTCAAGAAGTGGATTAAGCAATGAAGTTGTAAAAGTTATGTAATTAGGCAGAGTCAATAACATATCGTTTTGGTTGATAAAAGTAAGTGAAAGAAAATATTATGAATCAGCTAAGTATTTGAGTCCATAATCATTTCCTTCACTTAATTTTATATACAAAAATGATGTGTCATTGACTTCATTAATGACATAACTTTTCCAGCTTCTTGGAATTCTCCAATGCTCGAAAGTAATACTTTATCAACCACTTCTGGTGGTTAGTTTTTTCAGCGAACACTGTCCATTTTAACTGGAGAAACATTATCTACTAATGATGTCTTATCTTTTCAATTGGAGAACAATGTTTTTTTCCAGAAGCATGTACCAATATATCTATCCAATGGTGTGACTTTTTTAACTCCACCTCCTACCATACTTTAGGAGAATGGGCATCTCAGTCGGGGGAGTCATTTGGAGACCATAGCTAATGAGATCACAAGATCTCTACTTTCTAAAAGAGTATTGTAATGTGACCTTGGTTGAGAAAGAAATTGAATATTAATATAAGAAAGGCATCTACAAGTAGTTGGACTTGTGGAAAAGATGATGAAGCAATTGGAGGATATGTGCCCAGAATGCAATTCACGGTAGGTTGGACTTGGAGTTAAAGAAAGGACAATGAACCAATTGGGGGATTTGCAAGTAGAATGAGATCCATAGTGGGTGGGACCTGGAGTGAAGAAAAAAATGATGAACCAATTGGGGGATCTGTGCTCAGAACTCCATCCATAGTGGGTTGGACTTGTGTCAAAAACCATTGAATGGTTTCACCAGTTGTGCGACGGCCCAACTTTCTTTTTAGCTTGAAGATGAGTTAGGCAGAGGTGACATGATAAGGCCATAAAATGACTAGTTTTATATGATTTTTAATGAACTATTTATTAATAATTCTAGTTATTTTATGCCAATTTGTGAAAATTTTTTACTCCCATATTTATTTCTTTGATTGCAGGAATTTTTATGAAAAGGGGAAATTTTGTTAAAGGAGATAGGAGAATCCTATTTCAAGAAGGAGATTATTTGCAGGATTCTTGGAGGAATTAAAAGTCAAGAAGGAGAAGAATTGAAGTTGCTTAGAAGAGATTGGAAGACAAAATCAAAGAGGAAAACTACTTCCTATTCTTATTTGGAAAATACTTCTTTTGTAATAGTTAGTTTACTTTTGGTACCTTAGTTATCTATAAATAGGGTAGTTTTCAAGTTCATCTCATCTCATCTGTCATATTCTTATTTTCTCGACATGCAAGATTTCTTGGAGGAAGCGATCTTATTTTCTCTACTGTTAAAGTTTTTGTTTTCATCCCTAAACCCTTTTCTTTTCTTATGTTAGGTTCCTAGTGTTTTTACTTAACCTTTTTAGGTCCATACACTTTATTTTGTCTTCTATATTAGGTCCCTTATTATTCCTTTTAACATTTTATGTGCCTAAAGTGTTTTCTTCTTTCTTCTTGGGTTCCTAAAGCTCTTTTTTGCCTAAAAGTTACTCCATCCTATGAATTCTATTCCTTCTTTCTTTTTTTTCAAACTAGCCAAATTATGAATCACTCAATGGTTTAATCTATAAATATATA